>CM076577.1:1469716567-1469823011 GCA_034641835.2 Pinus albicaulis
TGATCTACTTGCAGATCTGAAAATTAATGCAGAGAATCACAGAACAGACTATAGACACAAAAACTGGAATAATACAGCTTTGGAAACAATACCACAAACTTTATTATGAAGAAGAGATGAGCATTTTATAAACAATGCAATCATTCTCTTTATTTCTTATTAATTACAAAAGATAAAATCAAAATGCATTATTAGATAAAGCCAATATATTTTAGATGTTTCTTTCTTTCCTAGTTTTTCATATGTTTTCCTCTTTTCTACTCTTGGATGTTTCCAATGAAAGAGTACGCTTTTTCTTGGTTGCCCAATCAGTGAGAGGTTGCTGATTTTTGTTGCCTTCTTGGTTGCCCAATTTCTCCCTGTTTAGATCAGGAAGCGTCCCGGCTTCCTCCACCAACTGAGGGAAAGTGCGTTGCAATGTTTCTGCAGTCATCCATTTTGCCTGCACTGGTGTGTGTCCCTTCCGACCAATCAGATATGAGAAGTATGGCTGATGTCATATATTCCGTTTCTTGAAGTCCAGAATTGTATCTTTGAGCAGAGGAGGCTGAAAATCTGGAATATTATCGACCGGATGACGAATTGTAACAGATTCCTCAAGGAGAGGTGGTTCAAATAATTTGAGATTATTAACATTACGAACATCGTGGATGGCAAGCTGGGAAGGCAAGTCCAAGCGATATGCATTTTCTCCAATGCGTTCTAGAACAGTATACAGGCCATATCTCAGAGGGTGCAGCTTATGATGCTGGCCCTTGAAGTGTTGCTTGTCCAACAAGAGCCACACACGATCTCCAGGTTGAAAAGACAAATGTGTTCGTTGCTTGTCATGTCTCTATTTGGCACGATCTTGGGCTGCTTGCAAAGCAGCAGTTACTTGAGCTTGGCGTTGAGAAATGGAGTGTATAAAATGATGAGCTGATTTTTGTTCCTGTTGTTGATGTGCAAACCCAGAAGGGGTGATCGTCAGTGGCATCTCAGAGAGTGCACTTGGTTGAAACCCAAAGCAAACCTCAAAATGTGAGAAACCAGTTGAGGAGTGTGTTGCCCGATTGTAACTATGTTGAATGATGTGCAAATGTGTATCCCACTGTTTGTTTTTGGAAAAGTAGTTGCGAAGTGAGTGAACCAAAGTACGATTGACAACTTCGGTTTGTCCATCTGTTTGTGGGTGGAAGGCAGTGGAGAAACGAAGTTGGCAACCCAACAAAGACCAAAGAGTACGCCAAAAGGTACTGAGAAAGCGAGAGTCACTCTCTGAAATAATGCTACTCGACAAACCAAAGTGTGGCCACACATGATGGAAGAAGAGATCCGCGGTCTGAGCAGCAGAAGTAGTCTTATGACAAGGAAGAAATATAGCCATCTTGGAGAAACGACATACTACTACCCAGATAGCATCATGTTTACGAAAAGTAGTAGGAAGGCCACTTGAAAAGTCCATGGAAATGGATTTCGAAGGACGAGAGGGAATTGGTAATGGCTGATACAAACCATGCTTACGATTTGAGGGCTTGCTTTGTGAACAAAGAGAACATGCACGAATGAATTTTTCCACTTGCTTTGGTAAGGCAGGGCAATAGAAGTGGCGTTGAAGATTGAGAATGGTCTTGGCTGTGCCAAAATGCCCTTCGCATGAAGAGGCATGTGCTTCACGGATGAGAAGGAGACAATCATCAGATCGTGCACACATAGTTGGTTCAGTTTATACAACCAACCATCACGAATGGTATAATCAAGAAAGGGAGTTTGGTTTAATACTGTAGGCTGTTGCAGAGCTTCCCATATCTCACCAAAGACCAGATCTGTTGCATACATATCTTGCCAAGCATCATATGCAGCACAACGCACCTCTAGAATGTGTAGGACCTGAGCAGGCGGTCGACTTAACAAATCAGCCATCTTATTACTTGTCCCCTTCTTATATTTAATCACCAGATGGAATTGTTGAATGTAAGAAGCCCACTTTAAATGGCGTTGCTCTTGAATCTTTTGTTGTGAGTTGATGAAGATTAGCGGATGATGATCTGTATGGAGGATGGTCTCTTTGCCGAGAATGTAATGACGCCATTGCTTCAAAGCTTGCACTAAACTGTAGAATTCCTTGTCATAGGTGTTGTCCATGAGCTTAGCATCCGCAAGTGCCTCACGAATGGTATGCCACAGGGTGGCCTCCCTATTTAAGAACAACTCCAATGGCGAATTAAGAGGCATCACTTTCCATCTCAAATGGTTGATTCATATCTGGCAAACGAAGAACAGGAGCAGAGCATAAGGCACTCTTGAGTTGAGCAAACTGTCGCTCAGATTCGGCATCCCAAATAAACTTTACTTGATGAGACAACTGGTGCAAAGGGCGAGCCAACTGTGAGAAATGAGAGACAAACTTTCTGTAGAAATTAATACCTCCCATGAAGCTCTTGAGGTCATGTGCATTGGAAGGGGCTGGCCATTGCGCCAAGGCTTGTACACGAGAGGGATCTGGGCGAACCCTTGTGTTGTCAATAATAAATCCCAAATATTGAACTGATGTTTGTCCAAAATAGGATTTCTTTTCTTTGACCTGAAGGTGATGTGCTCGCAATAACTCAAGTATGGTGCGAACATGCTGAAGATGGTCTTCCCAAGATTTACTGAATACTAAAATGTCATCAATGTAGATGACTACAAACTTACCCAAATGTGCCCTGAAAACATCATTAATGAATCTCATAAAGGTGGCCGGTGCATTGGTCAGTGCAAATGGCATGACCAACCATTCAAATAGCCCAAACTTTGTTTTAAAAGCAGTTTTCCATGTGTCGGCTGCATGCATGCGAACTTGATGGTAGCCTGCAGTTAAATCCATCTTTGTGAAGAAACAAGCCCCGTGTAAGTGGTCCAACAAATCCTCAATGCGGGGAAGGGGGTAGCGGTTTTTAACAATGGCTTTATTAAGGGCTCGATAGTCTGTCACGAGGCGCCATTCAGAAGTATCCTTTTTGGGAATAATAAAAGCTGGAGATGCACATGGCGAGGATGAAGTCTGAATATGATCGGATGTCAACTTTTCTTCAATTTGGCGTTCTATCTCAGCTACCTCTCGAAGAGCAAGGTGATAAGATGGGGTATTGGGTAAGGAAGCACCAGGAATAAGATCGATGTGGTGTTCAACAGAGCGTGCTGGAGGCAGCCCTGTGGGTTGGGTGAAGACATCTGCAAATTCGTGGAGTAGAGGAGCCATTGAAGGAGGGACTAGATTGGTGAGGTTGTCTGGCTTGACAGGGCGAACCAAGCACAAAGAAACATCTTGGTTTAAATTGACAGGGCGAACCAAGCACAAAGAAACATCTTGGTTTAAATTGACTCTCATAATGGGAGCTTTGCCAATGGAAGGTTGGGTTGATGTGCTAGCTGAGGATTTGAGCACATAGGTGCGCCCATCGTGCTGTAAGTGGTATTGGTGATCTGTAGCATGATAAACAACATGTCGAGCCTCTTGGTATGGAATTCCTAGCAATAAATCAACACAATCTAGAGGAGAAACATCACATACAACAGTATCACAAAAAGGTCCAATAGCAAAGGTGACAGCACAACATTGTGAGATGGTAAGACGAGGACCATCCTTTCTGACCCAACCGAGCTGATACGGGTGTGGGTGAGGAGTGGTGGGAAGCCAAAGGCGTTCAACTAAGTCTTGTGACACAAGATTCTTTTGACTCCCATTGTCAAGAATAAGCGTGGCCAACTCATGTTTGATTTGACAATTATGGGTAAGCAAAGGCGTAACAGAGGTGTTTGTTGCATTAGCAGTCATGAGGATGAGAGAGGGGTCCACTTCTATCGGATTTTTGAGAGAAACAACTGGAAGTGGGGTAGTGGCCTTTGGTTGTTTGACCTCTGTAAAAAGAGTCTTGTGGGGGCAGAGATTTTTCAATGCTCGACAATCTGCAAAAGCATGTGAGTTGGTCTTGTGAAATGTGCACCAGGAGGTGTTGTGAGGTGTGGGGGATGAGGCAGAGGCGACATTAGAAGAACCAAAGGGAGATGGACCATTTCTGGCTTGAGGATATCGGATTTGAGTACCCACTTTGCGTTCCACAGCCAGGGCCTGAATAAAGGCCTTGTCTAATGAAGCACTATCAAACAACTCAACTTCACGACGAAGAAGCATTAGCAAACCAGAATTAAATTTGATAATTAGTACCTCTTCTGGATCGGATATATGGAGTTGAATGCGCAACTTGCAGAAGACATCAATGTAGGCTTGCACTGATTGATTGGGTAGTTGTCGAAGCTGCAACCATTTGGCAAGGAGATTTTGTATATATCCTGGAGGATAGCGTTCTCGTAAGGCCTCGAAAAAGATATTCCAAGATGTGATAGGCGTCGATCTGGTCTCGGCTTGTTCTCCAAGTTCCACAACCAAGGACATATTCTCAAGATGAGTATCCCACCATGTTTGTGCTAGGCCTTCCAATTGTAGACCGGCGATCTGAAGTTTCATCTCCTCTTCCATCGTTGGACAGGTTCTAAAATATTTGGAGAGACTGCGGAGCCAAGAATCAACAGTCTCACCATTCATTTGCCCTGAGAATTTGGGCAGTTGAAAGCGTGTATCAAGCTGCATTTTCCCTGGAGGACGTTGTTGTTGCAGCGTAATTAGCTCTTGAAGAGCCCTAGCTAAATCATTCACTGGTGAGTCTGCATGGGAGGGCTCATGACGCTCTTGACGGGGCGGCATGATTTTCATCCACCGAATGGAGTGAAATGTATGACCCTTTTAAAAAAATTCTTCGAACAGGTGGATGGCTTCCAAGATCTTATGCTCCGATACCAATTGATCTACTTGCAGATCTGAAAATTAATGCAGAGAATCACAGAACAGACTATAGACACAAAAACTGGAATAACACAGCTCTGGAAACAATACCACAAACTTTATTATGAAGAAGAGATGAGCATTTTATAAACAATGCAATCATTCTCTTTATTTCTTATTAATTACAAAAGATAAAATCAAAATGCATTATTAGATAAAGCCAATATATTTTAGATGTTTCCTTCTTTCCTAGTTTTTCAGATGTTTCCCTCTTTTCTACTCTTTGATGTTTCCAATGAAAGAGTACGCTTTTTCTTGGTTGCCCAATCAGTGAGAGGTTGTTGATTTTTGTGTCCTTCCTAGTTGCCCAAGAATGGTGTTGTTGAACAAAAGAATAGGACCATTGTGGAACCTGCCCGTGCCATGCTATGTGACCAAGGTCTACCGAAGTTTCTGTGGGGAGAAGCTGCGAACATTGTTGTGTACATACAAAACCGATGCCCACATTCCGCTCTGGACTCCAAAACTCCCGAAGAGGTTTTCTCTGGTAAGAAACCTAATGTCTCACATTTTAAAGTTTTTGGATGTCCTATTTATTTTCATGTGGCAAAGGAGAAGAGGAGAAAGCTTGTGTAATATCCCTTTTTCAGGAATATTACCAAGCTGCTCAATAGGAATGTTGTATAGGGAAATATGGCTCAAAAGCTCTGATACCACTGTAATATCTCGTTTCCAGGATATCTCTAGAACACAAGCAAACTCCAACCAGAGATTGACTGGGAGGGCATTTACTGGATATGTCGTCTCTAAAAGAGAACAAGATCCGGAGGCTATCTGGCCCTTTCCAAACTCTGTCTAGTGGTATGGAATTAGAACATACAATATCATACGGCAACCACGACAACTTATCCAGAAAATGAATTTCTCAGCAACTCATGCTTGAAAAATGCATTATTCAGGTATGATGGCTTCATATACCTTAGAATATGTTTGAGAATGCTCAGCAACCAAAATAAATAGTAGCAACAACCTTTACTCAGCTTTTAAGGGAAAAAAGGTGGGGAAAAGTGAGGATTTTGGCCCTAAAATGAGTGTATAAGCCAATTTGCGTAAAATGACGGCTCAAGGTTCTGGGATATGTTAGATTAGGTCAAGAGGGACTTCCATGTCGAATTTCAGCTCAAACAAAGGCGTTTTTCTATGTTAAACAGTTCCTCCTTCCCGACTAGTCAAGAAAAACCCTGATTTCCCAAGACTTTGAGTATGCAGAATTTTGCTAAAGCAAGGGCAACGTTTTTTATGAAGGAATAAGATGTGAAACACTATGAGCAATCAGAGAATGGGTTTAGGCATGTGGCATGGGCATTAAGCAAGGCTAAACATCAGTTTACACAGAAAACCCCCCTCAAGATTGAGGTGCCGCAAGACAAGAGAATAATCCAGAAACCCTTTCAGCGTTTTATCAGGAGATGTGAGACAAGAAGATGAATGTATATATAGCCAAGAAGAATAGCAGCAAAAGATGTACAAGTCTTGAGGAAACAACCTCTCAAGAAAGACATAGCAAGTCTCAACAACACATGTACATGAATATGAAGAACACTGTTATTTCTGCATAAACCCCAGGCTATGAAAAACGCAATCTAAGATAAAATGTTGCTCCAATACATAGATATGACAATATATAGCTCAAATACAATAGGGGAGCAAAGCTCTAACCCTTATAAGCAATAATATCTCAATCCTCCAAGGGATTGCCTGAAATACACAATATGACAAAAATGTCAGAGTTGTTGGGCAGCTACTGCAACTCCAAACTGAAACCAAATAGAGAAGGCTGAAGATGATGAGCAACTGAAATAGACCTCCTCCAATAGATCTCCAAAGTGGAAGGCTGATCCTTACACTTGAGATCTTCCCCTCAAATCAACCAGCAAACCCTCACAGCCGCTACACCATAAAAATAACGCAGATACTAAAAGGGACTGTGCAGTAGGGGCAGAATAATTGTTGGCCTGATGCCAAGATCTGCAAATCAGCTCCAAAATCTCCCAATCTAATCCTCCAAAGGAAAGAAGGACTCTCCCTCTGAAAAACAAGAGAAGGAAGTGGTGTCGCAAAGTCACCACGGCAACACCCTGCAACACAGTATTACGCTGCTATAGCAATAACGCTATCCTGGAGGATGATGCTAAGAAAATAACATTGCCCGAGCAGGCACTCGAAGTCCCCCGGGGCTAAGGGTGAGATCTCCGCACGGAGACACTCGGTGCACTAAACAGTGCAGCAGACAGGCTAAACAGCCAGCGTGCCAAAGAAGACAATATGTCTCACTCAACAATCCATAATCCAAGCTTGAATGAAATGAGGAGGCTCCTCCATCTTTTATAGTGTTGGTTTCCCTCCAAAACCCAATGTAGCCTCTCTCTCTCCTCTACATCCTCATCCTTATCCACATTCTCATCCTTATCTGCGCAGAAGCTTGCAGAAACTTCTAGAGTGTACATAGGCCCCCTCCTCCACGTGGTGTTGGGTCCCCCCTTGACTCCCACTTAAGTCACAACATTGTGCTACTAGGTGGATGTCTTATTTCACTTGAGTGAGTTTAGACCCTCTTTACTCACTTTTTATTTATTTACAACTATAGGCGGCAAACTAAACAAAATAGAATATTCCAATTTGCTGTCACAAATTAGGAATATTACAGTCCCCCCCGGCAAAATGTTGCTTGCCCCCAAGCAACTGCCTGAACAACTCTCCACCGATACTGCAAAATGTGCCTGGGTCCCAGATGCGCCACTGAATCTTTTCTGACCTCTGCATCACCCTGATGTGAAGGGATCTCTCAATGCCAGGAACCCAAACCGATCTCTCACGGTACCAGCCAACCAACAATCCTCCCGGATGCCATTGCCACCATGGCCAATAATAGCCCAAGTCCCACGGCTCGGACTACACACTGCCTCTGGCGATGACTGATGAAGACCATGACTCTGGTTGTGCTGTATCTGTCATGGTGTAACCTATCCCATTGACAGTGTACCAACTCATCACCTCTCTCCAATCAACTGCAAGGGTAGAACTGAAGAGTCTCCACTCAAGGCACGGAGTCTGGAATATAATGAGGAACATCTCCCTCATGTGGATCCTCCATCCCCAAGCAATCATCCAAACAAAATGAGCCACCTCCCAACAAGGCAACTCCTGAAAATATCCTTCCACCTCAAGCTCCGGTAATGAAGGTGGGCTGAAAATTTGAACTTGGCAAGCATCATAGCTTACCCCATGCTGTCCTTCTCTCCACTCATGACAAGTGTAGAGTGTATGCTGATCCTGGGCTGCAAAATCATTCCCCTCCAATGGCAAAGTGAAGAACAATCCTCCAAAGAAGGTTCCTCCATCAATGAAGAACAAGCTGGCCCAAAACAAACCATCCATGAAGAATAGGACATGATCATCATGGAACATCCGAATGAGAGGTTTGCTGAAGGTTTTACATGAGGATACATAATGCAAACAATCTCTCACAAGGGTACAACGCAGTCTCATCCATTGCAACTTCAAAAAATTACATAGCAAGCAATGTACAAGAATCATCACATCTACTAATGGATAGTAAATGGCTGAATATGACAACAACATATGACCAAACACTTGCCCATGGTTGTACAATGGATGACTATCAATCTCATGGCCCACCTCAAAATAGAACGCATATGTAGTAGTGGTGGCCATGCCTCCTCCCATGCTCCCATTAGAACATGTAGTGCAGAAATTGTGAGAATTTTTCCCACTCACGGACACATTCAGCTCATGTGTCTCCATCATAATCAAGCCTCCCATACAAATATGATCTATATCAGCAGATGGAGACATGATCAGCAATAATATGAAGAGAACACTGAAGGTTTCATGTGGTGCAAGAAAGTACCAACAGCTTCCCGAACAAGTACAGCGCAGTTTTACAAGTTGCTGCTTGATAAGAGTACATGGCAAAATGTTTCTTCTTACATGGTTAATCATGCATGTCTTTGTATGATACATGCTATAGTGCAGCAAATGAACATAAATGTAGTGATAAAACATTTTCCCATGGCCACAAAAGAGATGGCTGCCTCCATCATGTAGATTGGCCCAATGCAATTCATGGAGCAATATGACAAGCTTGCCCTCTTGTGAAGCAATGCACTGCATAAGAATGGTAAGAGTGTGCAAATCAATGAATGTATAAACAAGCTCCTCACCATATGCTGGAAGTAAGATGGTACATGGGTCCATACATGAGTCCTTCATAGTGTTTTGGCATGCTATGAAGAAGAATGAACCATGTGCTGCAAGAAGATAATGCTCCCAAGTCAAGAAGAATATGCCATAGATGTCTCTATCATCATTACCTCCTCTTTGTTCATCAAGTGCAACAAATATGAAGTGATCCTGGGACCTATGGGTTATAGATCCACCATATTTACGCTGGGCACACTTCATCCATAAGTCTCTGCTCCAAGGTGACAACGCTGTGAGCTTATGCAAATAAGCTCCTGTCAATACAAAGCTCTGCTCTTTGACATGCTCCTTGTCAAAGACTCCTCTAATAATGCTGCAACAAATGTGGAACATCTCCCAAGTTGGAAGTGCTTCCAAGCCATCATCAAAGATCAAGGAGATAATGCCATCTCCTCCTCCTGCAACATCATACAAAGTGTGAGAGCAAATCTGCCCTTGCTCTCCCAGAAACAAACAAAGCAACAAGACATGTTGCCTCCCCATACCTCCATCATACCAATCATGTGATGAAGACACAATGAATGATATGAGTATCATATCAACACCATGCATCCATACTCTATGCTGCTCAATGATGCAAGTATCCAGCCATCTTTCCTCCATCCTCCGACTCTTAGGAAGAGTGTTTGCCAAGTGATGGCCAAACTCTTTCAAGAGTAACCAGCGCAGCCAAGCCTCCTGCTGCCCGGTATCATAGTTTTGCAAGTTATGGCCAAACTCCTTCAAGAGTAGCCAGCGCAGCCAAGCCTCCTGTTGCCCAGTATCATAGGTCTGCAAGTAGCCTCCTAGCTCCTTGCTCATCAACCACATCCACTCAATCACTTGTGGATGCCTCCTTCTTCTCCTTATCCTGGTACTCCTCCCATGAGGGCTACCATCCTCCCAAATCAAATTTCTGAGTTCGCACTTCATGGGATTTTAAAATATAAACTTCTCAAGGATCAATGAGACCCTATCAAGAATCAAATAGGTGGTAGGCAAAAACCTCCCATCATGATGTGTATGGCTCAAAGGATGTCCAACACAAGCATGAGAGATGTTATCCATCCGAAGATGTCCTCCATCTTCTATCTACTCTTGTGAGAAGGGAAGAAAGTCATTGCACCCCATGGTGTGTCAAAGTGCATCTCCAGTGAGATCTCTCCTTGAGACCTCCCCTTCATCCATGTTGCACAACGCAGTGCATCCAAGCTGCTCTTGATGTGCATTTGGAACTTCTTGTAGAGCTGCAAGAGTCCCTTCCTCAAAAGCGTTGGCTGCCCCAACCGTCAATGCATGTGACTGCTCCTCCATGAGAGTGACAGTGTTTTCACAAGCCTCCTCAAGAGGTGATGTGATCTCTTCTTCTTGATGAGAATTGGAAGCGCATGGTACTTCCTCTTCTTTTTCTTCATTCTTCTTGACCTCCTCAAAGGTGGATGTATTTCTTCTAGATCTGAAAAGAGATGAGAATAAACTCTCCTTTTTCACCGTTCCGGTCTTCTTGGGCTTAGATTCACAGGGACTAGTGGATCCCTCATGCATGGGAAGAGGTGATCTGCCAGTAGTACGCTGCAAATGTGAACTCTGCATGCTAGAAACTCCTATGTTACCCTTGTACCTTCCTCCTTCATCATGCCTGAGCTAACAGGAATCTCTGAAGGGCAAAGCTGCTTTGAAGTCTTCCCCCTTGGACTGCCATTCTCGGAAATAATCTCCAAAGGGTATATGTCCATGTTGATGTGAGATCCTCATATTTGCCATAGGTAACTAGCCCCACAGGCTGAGCCAGAACTATGCTCTGATACCACTGTAATATCCCTTTTTCAGGAATATTGCCAAGCTACTCAATAGGAATGTTGTATAGGGAAATATGGCTCAAAAGCTCTGATACCACTGTAATATCCCATTTCCAGGATATCTCTAGAACACAAGCAAACTCCAACCAGAGATTGACTGGGAGGGCATTTACTGGATATGTCGTCTCTAAAAGAGAACGAGATCCGGAGGTTATCTGGCCCTTTCCAGACTCTGTCTAAGAGTGGAAGATGAACAAACCAAGTGGTATGGAATTAGAACATACAATATCATACGACAACCACAACAACTTATCCAGAAAATGAATTTCTCAGCAACTCATGCTTGAAAAACGCATTATTCAGGTATGATGGCTTCATATACCTTAGAATATGTTTGAGAATGCTCAGCAACCAAAATAAATAGTAGCAACAACCTTTACTCAGCTTTTAAGGGCAAAAAGGTGGGGAAAAGTGAGGATTTTGGCCCTAAAATGAGTGTATAAGCCAATCTGCGTAAAATGACGGCTCAAGTTCTGGGATATGTTAGATTAGGTCAAGAGGGACTTCCATGTCGAATTTCAGCTCAAACAAAGGCGTTTTTCTATGTTAAACAGTTCCTCCTTCCCGACTAGTCAAGAAAAACCCTGATTTCCCAAGACTTTGAGTATGCAGAATTTTGCTGAAGCAAGGGCAGCGTTTTTTATGAAGGAATAAGATGTGAAACACTATGAGCAATCAGAGAATGGGTTTAGGCATGTGGCATGGGCATTAAGCAAGGCTAAACATCAGTTTACACAGAAAACCCCCCTCAAGATTGAGATGCCACAAGACAAGAGAATAATCCAGAAACCCTTTCAGCGTTTTATCGGGAGATGTGAGACAAGAAGATGAGTGTATATATAGCCAAGAAGAATAGCAGCAAAAGATGTACAAGTCTTGAGGAAACAACCTCTCAAGAAAGACATAGCAAGTCTCAACAACACATGTACATGAACATGAAGAACACTGCTATTTCTGCATAAACCCCAGGCTATGAAAAACGCAGTCTAAGATAGAATGCTGCTCCAATACATAGATATGACAATATATAGCTCAAATACAATAGGGGAGCAAAGCTCTAACCCTTATAAGCAATAATATCTCAATCCTCCAAGGGATTGCCTGAAATACACAATATGACAAAAATGCCAGAGTTGCTGGGCAGCTACTGCAACTCCAAACTGAAACCAAGTAGAGAAGGCTGAAGATGATGAGCAACTGAAGTAGACCTCCTCCAATAGATCTCCAAAGTGGAAGGCTGATCCTTACACTTGAGATCTTCCCCTCAAATCAACCAGCAAACCCTCACAGCAGCTACACCATAAAAATAACGCAGATACTAAGAGGGACTGCACAGTAGGGGCAGAATAACTGTTGGCCTGATGCCAAGATCTGCAAATCAGCTCCAAAATCTCCCAATCTAATCCTTCAAAGGAAAGAAGGACTCTCCCTCTGAAAAACAAGAGAAGGAAGTGGTGTCGCAAAGTCACCACGGCAACACCCTGCAACACAGTATTACGTTGTTGTAGCAATAATGTTGTCCTGGAGGATGATGCTAAGAAAATAACCTTGCCCGAGCAGGCACTCGAAGTCCCCCGGGGCTAAGGGTGAGATCTCCGCACGGAGACACTCGGTGCACTAAACAGTGCAGCAAACAGGCTAAACAGCCAGCGTGCCAAAGAAGACAATATGTCTCACTCAACAATCCATAATCCAAGCTTGAATGAAATGAGGAGGCTCCTCCCTCTTTTATAGTGTTGGTTTCCCTCCAAAACCCAATTTAGCCTCTCTCTCTCCTCCACATCCTCATCCTTATCCACATTCTCATCCTTATCTGCGCAGAAGCTTGGAGAAACTTCTAGAGTGTACATAGGCCCCCTCCTCCACGTGGTGTTGAGTCCCCCCTTGACTCCCACCTAAGTCACAACATTGTGCTACTAGGTGGATGTCTTATTTCACTTAAGTGAGTTTAGACCTTCTTTACTCACTTTTTATTTATTTACAACTATAGGCGGCAAACTAAACAAAATAGAATATTCCAATTTGTTGTCGCAAATTAGGAATATTACAGCTTGATGCTTCTGGGAAGAAGGGAATTTTTGTGGGCTACAGTGAAACTTCGAAGGCCTATAGAATCTATGTGCTTGGTCAAAGGGAAGTGGAGATATGCCACGATGTCACCTTTGACAAAGATGCTTCCCTAAGGAAAGTAGTCAATCTTCGAAATCTGAGGAAGATCATAAAGCAAGGCCTAGAAATCAAGAAGAACCGAAGGATGAGACGATGCCCAATGTTGAAGGACCGATGAACCCGATTGATCCACCTCCTTCGATGAGGAAGAGACCATCATGGCTCAGGGACACTCTTGAGGATGCCGAGGGACATATGGCTCCAATGGAGGCATTCCGTGAAAGCAAGAAGCTAAATAGATACCAAGGGTATCTAGTAGCCATGAGTACTATTGTACAATCTAAGCCTGGATCTTTTGAGGAAGCCGTAAAGCATAAAGTCTGGAAGAATGCTATGCACGAAGAGTATGAGTCCGTAATGAAGAATGATGTCTGGGATGTGGTTCTAAGGTCGGAGGACAAAGCAGTTGTCACATCGAAATGGTTCTACAAGATCGAGCATGGATCTAATGGAAGTGTTGAAAAGTTCAAGGCAAGATTCATTGCCCGTGGCTTCTCTCAAAAGGAAGGCATAGACTATGATAACATATTTGCACCTATGGCCCGATATACCACCATTCGATCTATCATAGCCCTCGCTGCTACGCAAGGATGGAGTCTTCATCAGATGGATGTAAAGACCACATTTCTACATGGTGCGATAAAGGAAGAGGTGTATGTGGAGAAACCTCTGGGGTTCGAAGTCTAGGATCGAGACACCCATGTCTGCATGTTGAAGAAAACCCTCTATGGGTTGAAGCAAGCACCCAGAGCTTGGTATGAAAGGATAGATAGCTACCTGATGAAGCTGGGTTTCACTCATGGTAATGTTGATCCAAACCTTTACTTCAAGGTTGATAGAGAAAAGCCTCTCATTTTGGTGTTGTATGTGGACGACCTCTTCCTGACAGGTGTTGACCCTCTCATTCATCAGTGCAAGAGGGAGCTCGTTGCTGAGTTCGAGATGAAGGACCTAGGACTAATGCATTACTTCCTAGGCCTGGAGGTCTGGTAGAGACCTAGCGAGATATTCCTTTCTCAAGGAAAATACATTGTGAAGCTTTTGGAAAGATTTGGTATGGTGGACTGTAAGTCTGTGTCGACACTAATGGAGCTCAAGTTTTTGAAGTTGAGTGGTAGCATTGTTGGGCTCGTGCTAGCAAATCCTATTGAGTATCGTCAACTCGTAGGGGCCCTGATGTTCTTAGTGAACACCCATTTGGACATATGTTTTGCAGTGAACACTTTGAGTCAAAATATGGTTGAGCCTCATCACATTCACTGGGTTGGTGCCAAGAATCTGTTGAGATATCTTCAGGGCACGATAAACCGTGGGCTGAGATACACTGCCGGGAGTGTGACACTCCATGGATATACTGATGCTGATTAGGCTGGCAGTGTGTTGGATTGTAAGAGCACCTCGAGATGCTTCTTCACACTTGGTTTTACTTCAATATCATGGATGAGCAGGAAGCAAAAGTAGGTGGCTTTGAGCACCGCAGAGGCCGAATACATTGCAGCGAGTATGGCCTGTTGTGAAGCAGTTTGGTTGTGAAAGCTCTTCAGTGAGTTGTTCGGGCATGTGCTAGATACCACCGTGATACTCTGTGATAACCAGAGTCGGATTTGGTTGTCCGAGAATCCTGTGTTCCACGATCAATCCAACCATATTGATATAAGGTACCACATTATCCGGGATATGGTACTGTGAGGCACCGTAAGGCTCGATCATATAGGAACTGATGAGCAGGTCGCGGATATTCTCACAAAGCCCCTGGGGAAGGTCAAGTTCCTAACCTTCCGTGAGAATCTTGATATCGTGGAACGACCCTATGCTGAGGGTCCTGTTGGACAATGAGCTCTGGGAGCTCTGGGGGGCTTTGGGGATAGCTTCTCGGAGCTATAAGCAACCACAGGGCTAGGCTTGTCGAACCTTGTTGGTGTGCTTTTGCCCCACCATTATGATGATTGTGTTGGTTCACCTCTCATGATTTGTGCCTCGTATGCATCCTACCCATTGAGTTCAGGGCTCATGGGAAGTACCTCTCATTTGTCCAGTGAGGTGGGAAAAGCTAGAGACTAGTAGCAAAGACTGATGGACACATCAGAGATTGCCGTACTCTCTATCTAGGATGGCACGGTCCAACCACTTGATCTGGGATCAAGTATAGTGAGGTTTTGGACCTCCAACTGACTTCGGGTCAGGTAAACCAACTTTAGGTTGGTATGAGACTCTTTGTGAGTCCTATAGAGGTTTCGGACCTCTGGGCTGAATCTGTCAGTCGGGAATGATGTCTTTGTGACTGACCCACTTCTGTTCTGAAATAAAGAAGCCAACCAAGCAAATTACGGTGGGATGATGCACGATGTTTGGATTGCATAGGTGGATGGAGTTCTCCCTAGTTGAGAGGGAGTGTTAATTTTGGACAACTAGGTCCAAACTCCATGTTGTGAAGCTCAGATGAAGATGCCAATATGTTTATTGGACTCCTCTTTTAGAGAGGTTCAAGATCGATCTAAAGATCATCTTAATTCGATGAGCAAAACATTTATTTTGAATTTATTCAATATATGTACAGGTTGGCCTTAAGGTTTTATGCCCCAGCAATTGTGTCACACACCCTCATTGATGGATATATATTGGTCAACATTGGAGGACATTTTCACTCATCTCATCCTCACACATTTCTCTCTCTTCATCCGATTGGTTCGATGACCTTGGAGGCTCTTCTCTTCACACGTGGGAAATTTCAGCAAGCAGCACATTTCTGTTTTCAGCCTAGAGTCTCTACAGCAGCGTTGACCAGTGTTGACTTTGGTCAACGCAAGGTCAAACGGACTTGAAACTCTCCCAGAATTTTGATTTTCCAAAATTGCATTTTTTGGCACTATTCCCGAGGCTAGACATTGACTTTGACTTGGCTACATTGACCTAACTGTTGCTGCTGTTTGCGTTGACCGTTGACTGATAGCGTTGACTTTTGGGTTGACTGTTTTGGCTATCCTAAAGGGTTGTGTGACACTTCTGGTTGGTTGACCATATTGAGACTTTGTTGGTTGAAGCATCCTACTGATCGCTGTAACACACCAACACACTTATATATTTTGGCTTGTCTTATGTCGATCTACTGGTATGTTCTATCAGTATTTTACTTTGTTGTTTATGTGATTGCTGACTGATATTGGGATAAAAAGTAAAGTTGCATCAAGCATAGAACATCTACAAAAATTTACATTCATGTACGCCCCAAATGGTCAAGTCGACCCCACCATTAAGGGGTGAAACTTTTGGTCAAAAGTAAGCCATTTAACAAATATAAAAACACCAATTTGACCTCCTCATTTGAACAAATTTGAATCATCACACCCCTTCTATTTTTGATCCACACGTGTGAAGCCAAGAGAAGTAAATCTGAAGTTTGACCAAAGCATAGAAGACTACATTTGACCAAGTTTTGACCTGCTGACTTTGATTGAGAATCAGGGTGACCTTGACCAAGATTTTGTCCATGTTTGACCATAGAGAATTAAAAATTTCACCGCAGAATTGCAGGTCAACCGTAGTTGACCAAAGTTGACTACAAGTCTGAGCCATTGATTCTTGGGTAGCATCGGATGTGCTCTAAAGTCTAGCTCCTAAACTTTGTGGAGGGGCTATAACACATGAGATCTCCAAGACCCAGAAAACGTTTGGAGAAATTCAACCCGCAGCTTAAGTTATTCAAATATTTAATTATTTTAATGGAGACCCTAAGTCTAACTTGGGGAAATTAAATAATTAAAGTGAGTTAATTTAAACATGTGGGTGAGAATGTTCGAAGTGACAAGGATCAAGTCTTTTCTAATCTTAGTCGTCGATTAAAGATTAGATCACAGTCATTGATTCGTCAACTGGAAAATATTAAAGGAAGGCTTGGGGTCAGTTGGAGAACACACACAGAGTAGCAGCACTTGAGCTAAGTCAAAATTCTGGGGCGCAGTTTGCTGAGAATTTCGGAGTGAGATTGCAGTGCAAAGAGGGGTAGTTTGGCAGCGGAATTTTTCATCCAAGAACGAGAATACAATAGCAAAGAGGCAGATCAGCACTAGAGAGGCAACGCAAGCCCAGGAGGGGTGACACAGAGCCAACAGGGCTCACGCAGAGCTGACACAGAGCCAGCAGGACTAACACAGAGGGGATGCAGAGCCAGAAAGGGTGACGCAGTCACTCAGAGAGTTGCACTAGGGTTTCTGCGGGGCAAATCGAGCATCCATCCAGCGTTTTGATTTCTAAGCCAAAGCGTCTCAAGGAAAGTGTGACGCAGCTCCTAGAGAAGGTGACGCAGTCCAGCTTCTTGTAGCCATTGTCAGTCACCTATAGGGTTTCTTCATCCAGTTGTTGGATCCGCCATAATATCTGTCTCCGAATAGAGGTACTTTTGCTGAGAATTTTCTCTGTTGGGTGAGCCACATTGGCACCCTACTTTGTATTCAGAAATCTTCTTAATAATAAAAAACCTCAAGAGTTGTTGCATTGATTTTCCTGCATTGGGTTTTTCCGACGACATTTGTCCAAAAAATTTGTGTGTCCTTTGTCTGCATGGCTGCTTATTCTTCCGTACTTGATCTATATAATTTTGTAGGCTGCAGTGTATTTACTTTAATGTTTTCATGAATTATTTAGAATTAAGTTAGATAAACAAGTAGGAGAAGAAAATCAGATTTACTGCAATAGGATTTCTATTTAGAGAATTTAGAAATTTTCACATGGTATCAGAGCATTTGCAGATCAAGAAGAGTTGAAGCCATCAGCAGAAGACCAAAGAAAATTTGTTGCAGGAAAGTAGTTGTCCCGAGTGATAGCGCAGATCTAGAGAGAGGCAAGGAAGGGTGATGCAGTCACCTGTGGAGCTCACGCAGAGCCTGCATCGGCCAGGAGAGGTGACGATGTAAATGCAGTTGTTGCAGCGCAGTGTTTGCTAGGCCAACGTATGGGGTTTTAAGCCTCCGTCTTTCCGGTTGTCGTGGCTGGAAGTGCAGATCGGTTTTCTTTTGTAGTTGCTGGTGGGGCATTGTTTATGTTGGTGCATAACAATGTCTAGCAGGATGTGGCAAAGTAAGGGGAAGCAATTCCTCAGCAGACTTCTTTTCAAGGAGTCTAGATCCAGTGTTGATCAGTAGCAAAGAGTGAAAGGAGAGGATTGATTCGACATTAGTTGGCAGAGGATTTCCGAGAGCAAAATTGTTTTTCAGAGGGAGTGGGTTCCTTAGAGAGTTTCTAGCACCAAGAAACTCAGATCCGAGTTTGTTGGGGCAGCAGCAAAAGAAGGAGAAGAGAACCAGTTCGACATCTTCAGTTGAGCAGAGATGGCCACACATGGACTGAGGGACCAAGACAGGTTGGATGGAGCATCCAACTTTGTCATCTGGAATGCCAGAATCTTGTCAGTACTGGATGAGCATCGTATCAAGCATCTCACCAAGAGCGTGGTTGTTGTTCCTGTTGACGCTAATCCATTGAAGAAGTATGAAGAAGCTCAAGCGAAGGCTAAGCGCTTGATCATGGACGGAGTCAAGGATCATGTGGTCCCACACATTGGTGAGAAGGATGCAGCACATGAGATGTGGACTTCTTTGACCACATTGTAGTGGGGGACTTATGTTCAGAGGAGAATGCTTCTAGAGAATCAGCTTCGACTATTCCAAATGCTGAAGGGAGAAGAGATCGACCCCTTCCTCATTAGATTGAAGGCGATCCGTGATCAGCTGGTTGTCGTGGGGACCACACTTGATGAAGGTCTTATGGTAAGGATTGCTCTAAATGCAGTTTCTGATGAGTGGGAGAACTTTGTCCAAGGCATTTTGGGCAGAGCAGCACTTCTAAGTTGGGAAAACATGTGGGCAGCTCTTCAACAAGAAGAAATCAGGAGGATGACCAAGGTGGGTGTTGTATCTTAAGAAATAACCCCTTAATAAGAACGAAGGCTCACATATATATATATATATATATATATATATATATATATATATATATATATATATATATATATATATATATATATGTCACAGAAATATAATACCAAATGGTCTTTGCTTAATCACCTTCAGAAATTAATTATTAAAACCCTCAAGAATATGATGCAACAAACGCTTCACAATGCCATTATCTGCTGATATTAAATGGAGCGATAAGAAGAACATGAAGGAAGCCCAAACTGATATGATGATGAACAGAATCTATCACTTTAAACTTCAGAGGAAATTTTATGAAAGTAGATTAGTTAAAATGAAGGAGTGCCCATTAAGGATATTTAACTCTTATTCACATATGTAAAAAGAGACCTGCAATTTTATTCATAGAAGGAAATAGAAAGAATGGAAACCGGAAAACAAATCAATAACAACAGATGCAAGAATCTTGATCTTCATTCATTAATCATCAGAAATTTGAGTACAAAATTTGCATTAGTCCAAAGGTCCAAAACTCGGAACCTTTTCCTTTCTTCTCCTTCTCTTTAAATACAATGTAAAGCAGTTTGTAACTACTGAAACTACTCCTAACTGCTCAAACTACTTAAAACTTCTTAAACTACCTGTTACATATCATTGAAATGTCTTATTACAATTACATTCTTTTAACATAGATGTAATAAAACTTAAATCCTAATCTATTTGTTGAATATGAATTGGCCCTGCTGCTGTTGTATTCGCTTGATTTGTTGACTTGTCTTTCTTTGAAGTTGAGGGATCCTTAGGTAGAACAGTGATCCAGGCTCTGCTTTTCTTCCATACTTCAATGTTTGTCTTAGGTGAGTTAATCAACCTGTGGTACTCCAGCCTAAAGGCAGTAATCCTGTTGAATGTTGGTCTCTCTGTAAATAAGGTCTTCACCAACCATAATAGTTGAAAATGCCTCTGAAGAAAATTAATAACTGTTGCTCCTTTCAGAATCTGAGTCTTCTCATGAGTGTTATCCACCTTGCTTTTTGCTAATATCAATAATGGTTCATAAGAATCCCATGAAAAAAGACTGCCTCCAAGACCCCAGCATGATGGAAATCCTGCCCTGGCTCTTTTGTCATACGGATTGTCAAATTTGTTTACTGCTTCCTTAATCTCTGTCAACTTCTTCTCTGTGGTCTTCCTGCAATCATTTTTAACAATCAATTTGTTAATCTATACAGCATATAGAATCCTATCTTTAATCTCATTCTCCTTTAACTCTTGATCAATGTTTGAATCAATGAAATCAATAAATTTCTTTGCCCAAATAGCTCTGTTAATAGTCTTCTGCTTGTCTTCCATAACCTGCTCCTCAAAATCTCTGATAATGCTTTTTTCTTCTGATACAATAGTCAGAGATCCCTAAGTTGCTTTCATTTCTTCAATGATTTCATTCCAGATGATGTCATTAGCCTGTATCAGAGATATATTTCCCTTCAATTTCTCCTTTAGACTCTTAATGTCAGCATTAGCTGTTTGGCAATTTGTCCTGTATTTATTAATTTCCCCATCCTTGGCTTGCATTATTTTTGTTACTGTCTCCATATCATTTTGTGCCCTTTTGAGATCTCTCGCTGCCATCTTCAGTTCAGTGTTCAATTGAGATATTTGTGCTGCTGGATCATCATTGCCAGATGGAAAAATGATAGTGCAGGAATGAAAATCAATCTAATTCTATAATGACAGCACAGTTTCCTTCAACTTAGTAATTTCTTCTTCTTTCTGCAAGAGCTGCTGAAGAAGGCTCTCTTTCTCACTTTCCACTTCTGCCACCTCTACTGCCATAGAATGCTCCCTTGTAGGTAACTTCAACTTTTTCTTCAACACATAAATCTCTGATTCTGCACTTTGTAGCAACTTCTGCATAGCAAACCTGTCATTTGGATCTACTCCAATCTTTACAATTATCTTCTTTAGTTCTTCATTTTGTGTTGTTAAAGCCCTGGAGTTGGCTTTCTCCAATTTCAATTGCTTGATCACCTTCCCTAGCATGTTTTCAGCCTTACGAGCCATTGCATTAGTTTTGGTCAAATCATTTACCATCAGTTGACCTGTTTACATATGTAAATTTACTTTATCAAGCAAAGGAATCTTTCTCACATCAACAATTAAATTTACAGTATTGAAATTATTTGATGACCCTATAGTCATATCAAAGGGGTGAGAAATAGCAATCTTAAATTGATCTTTTTCAAGATCCATAGCAGTCAGTAATCTTGTTTGATCTGGTGCTATTTGATACTCAGCCTGTGCTTCCATGCTAGCCTTCATCCTTTGATTTCTTTCAGCAATGTGAGCAAATACTTGTTTAATCAAAGGTACTTGTTCCTGAGCATCTCCATGTCTTCTTGGTGAGGTTGGGACATTTTTCTCATCTCCTAGTTGAAGTGAGAAACCAAGTTGAGCACCTGCTAAGTCTTCATTGAATTTTGTTCTCTTTTCAACTCTCTACTCTTCATCTTTTGAATCAACAATTGCCTCTTTACTCCTCTTGCTAGATTTCTCAAATATGATAGGAGTTTGTATATTTGAGCCAACAGAACCTGCAAAACCCTTATTTGCTAGCTTCTCTATGTCAGGTCTGCTTTCATGAACAACTGTTGAATAACCATTTTCAATTCTCCTATTTGAAATCACTTTATGGGGGTCATAAGCCCACTTATTTCCTAACAGCAAGTGCATTCCATCTAACATCATATTAACTTCATCAGCTGCTTGTCTCATGTTGACTATAAACGAACCCACAGACATAGGTAGCTTAAACATGTGACCCTTTTTCATAGGTACAAAATGTATTTGGTCAACATTTAAACTCTGCCTAATGAACTGTAAAGCAAATAATCTCATAGGCACAAATATAGGAAGCCTATATGGTTCCACCCCAGCCCCATAAAGTCTAATCTCTGAATAATATTCAAACATACCAATCTCCAAACTTACAATTTGTTCCCAACTGCAAGAACTCTTGAGCCTTTGGCAGGAAACATGGGGGAGAAACCCCATTCAAAATTTTATATGCAGTAGACATAAAATGATTTGCAAAATCAAACGGACCCTCCTCATTCTGTTCCTCTCTTACTACATCAGTCCAAAACACTACTGACCGCCTCTTTTTATTTATATCCATGATATTTAACCCCAAATGCAAGAATTCTTCCACATTTTGATATAAAAAGAGGTAAATGATAAGAGAGGGGAACCTGAGTGACCCAGTGAGTGATAAACTCATGAGTTGAGTATTGACAACTTCTTGCCAATATGAAGGAATATCCAGCACTACCCCTGGTTTCACCATCAATGCAAACATTCCCAGAACTGATTTGTCAATTTTGTTGTCTTCTTTTCCTAATATCTTTGAAATACACCTCAGCACCGGTCGGACTTCTGCGTCGAAAACTTCCATGGAGAATTCTTTGTTGTCAGGTAAAAACCGCTTCGTATCTGGCTTCAGGAAAAAGACAAACTAATTGAATTCTTGACCAATGTTGCACGAAGCGGGGACGAAGCGGGGACGTTTTTTGGAAGCGGGGACGCGGAAGCGTCATTTCCAAAAAATCTAGGAAGCGAAGCGTCTTGGAAGCGTCTACTATATATATATTTTTTTATTTTTATTTTTTTGCATTTATATTAAAAAAAAATATCCAAAATACCAAATTAATTGTAGAAGATATGGAAGCATGCATATTTGTACATAAATCAAGATAGATATGACATCCATTGTACATTAATGATTAATTATTTGAGCATCAACCATTTAGATGCATCAACCATCTATAATCTAGATTCTTCTCCTCTTGTCTAGCCTTTGCCTCTACCTCGATTATCTAGGGACATTAGTCAAAATTGCCCAATTTTGATCAAACCCTAATGCAAGCCTTAAAATATGGTAGAAAGAATTTAACATGCTTGATCGATTATTTTGACTTGATTGAAATGTAATTTTTTGCTAACGACATGACAAAGGAGTTCAACAATTAACACCACCAACACTAGGGTACATATAGGGCTTGGTGCTCTTGATTAAATGCTAATCACATACCCTCATACATGATATAATCTAATGGCATGCCACCATACCATTGATCCTGAATTCCTGAAAACTATTAAGTCTGCTGAATTTTGAATAGGTTATGAAATTCTATTTTCTCCATATGAAGTCCGATCAGGCTGGAACCACTCTCAAACATCCTGAGTCATTTCATGGTAATGTTAAAAATTTAAGTAAAAGGATGAAAATAAAAGAGCATGAAAATAAAAGGTTAAAATTTAAGAATTTAACATTACCATGAGGGAGCATGTAAGAAACATCTAAGGAGGTAAAAGAGAGCTTATATTTTTTTCATCCTATCCCTAACTCAGCACTAACTCACCTACTAAACCCAACCAAAGACAAAAATTAAAAAAAAAAAATTCAAAAAAATCGTTTTTCTAACCTACATTAGTCGGATCCGTACGACGTTGTACGGAACCGTTCGCGATCCGTACGGATCCGTCCTGGAATCGCGGCGGTTCCGTACAGCGATCCGACGTACGATCCGCGGATCCGCTGTACGGAATCGCGGATCCGGGCGTATGGATCCGAAAAACCAGGAATCGCAATTTTTTTTAGGAACCGCGGTTCCGAAAATCGGATCCGCGGTTCCGGGTACGGATCCCGTACGGTTCTGTACGGGACGCAGTTCGGGCCTTGGAGCCGGGGGGGGGACGTTTCCTGCAACATTGTTCTTGACTTGCAAGACTATCATAATGTGCTATCAATGACTCGTCAGTCAATTGAACATATGATTCTGACTCTGGGTAACACAAGGCTTCATGAATTAACAGGGCTGAGACTTGTAAGACATTTTCTCCTAGACAATTCATTACAAAGCATTTTCCAGGGTACATAACGGACACTAGCCAGTGCACAAACTCAGGAAAAAGGTGCGTTCTTGGAATACATGCAGACAGTACACCTGTTTTGGCCATGGCGGAGAAAATTGGACATGCCTTGTCATTCAGGCTGACTAGTTGATAGAATTGAAGGTCTTCTAAAGAGCACACAGTGTCTCGGATATCCATCTCAGTGTCCATGAGAGGAATATGGCTAGATGAGCCGGAAAGAGATGAACGCTTAGCCATAATTCTGCTTAGGGTGGCGAACAACAACAAGGTGGCGGACAACAATGGAAGACACAAGTGCAATCAAATTGACAAGAACAGAGAAACAACAATAGCCTTGCAAAAAGAAGAACCAATTTTAAATAGGTGGCGCGGTTTATGAATTGAATGCTGAGTTGACACGCCAAAAGACCGTTAAACAGTACCATGACGTGGCTGAAAGTTGTCACCAACCAGCAGCTTACGTCACTGCGAGAGGCCTCAAAGGTACGGAGAGCTCATTGGGGTCATGCCCCCGCAGTTAATCCTGACCGCAGATCTTAATCGACCCCTCAGTCAACGGTGTCAACTGTGAAGGCACCCTCCTCGATAACTCGTGTGTTGAATGTGCCCGCAGGTTGCCGCTTTTATCTCCTGCCAAACAAATCTTCAGATCCCGCTCACAAACTTGTTCGTTTATTACTTGAGCATTGGGACCCACCTTCATGAATCTTTTAAAGTATTGAACTTTAAACTTATACAAAATATTACATATTTGAGTTAAAGTATGAGAAACTTGTACTTTAACATACATTTTTTATATTTTTCTATTTTTTTGTATTTTTGAAAAATTAAAATAAAGGATATTGCAAATGAGCCACAACAGCGAGCATGAACAATAGCGGGATCAAGATCAAGAAGGAGGAGGAGGAAGATGTGGCTCTCGCATCTAAGGGACAGCATGGGCAACAGAGGAAGAAGAAGAAATACCTTTCAAAGGTCAGCTGCTTCAGGTGTGGTGAACTAGGACATTTCGCCACACAATGCCCTCAGAAGAAGAAGGGTGAAGACAAGTCTGATTCAAAGGTTGTCGCAGCTAAGGACAATGATGGAGATGATGACGATGTGGCCATGAGTGCTCATGTCCCTCGGGAAGAGGTGGGGCGACATTGATCTATAGTTCTTTCGAACTACAGAGGGGGCAGGATCCTTGAGGTGCCCAAACTCTTGGATCACATACGAGCTACGAGAGCCCTTAATGACAGTAGCAGGATGACTGGAGTCAGTTGGTGTGAGGGATGATGGAGCAGCATTGGCAGAGCTAGGACGTTGAAGTATTGAGTAGCGCAAAGCAGAGGCAGCAGCAGCGCAGAGGCAATGCTTACGCAGTGCAGAGTAGCAACAACGCAGAGCTCTAGAGGGTCAGCGCAGATTAGTAGGAGAGGGTGCTTCAGTATCAAGGTGCACTCAGATTGACTTGTATGTCAAGTCTTTGGGTGATGTTTTCAGTTGCATACTTCTCAGCAACTGAGTTGCAGTGTACTAGTTCGCAGTAGCAGTGCCATGGGCAGCATGATGCATCATTTGAGAGGGAGATGCAATACCGATGAGGCAGTGTTAGTGGCAATGACATGGGCAATAGTACAGATAGCAGCAGCCGAGCATCAACAGCACAGAGTACCGATGTCGTGGATCAGGGTGATGCTTCAGGTTGAAGTATTGCTAGAGCACATTTCTCACTAAGAGGGAGTGTTGATTTTTGGGTAGCATCAGATGTGCTCTAGCTCTGAAACTTTGTGGAGGGGCTAGAACACATGAGATTTCCAAGACCTAGAAATCGTTTGGATAAATTCCACCCCAAATTTAAGTTATTCAAATAATTAATTATTTTAATGGAGACCCTAAGTCTAACTTACGAAAATTAAATACTTAAAGTGAATTAATTTAAACATGTGGGTGAGAATGTTCTAAGTGATGAGGATCAAGTATTTTTAATCTTAGTCGTCGATTAGAGTTAGATCACGGTTGTTGATTCGTCTACTGGAAAATTATTAAAGGAAGACTTGGGGTCAGTTGGAGAACACACACAGAATAGCAGCACTTGAGCTAAGTCGAAATTCTGGGGTGCAGTTTGCTGAGAATTTCAGAGTGAGCTTGCAATGCAGAGAGAGGCAGTTCGGCAACAGGATTTCTCATCCAAGGCCGAGAATACAATAGCAGAGAGGCAGATCAGCGCCAGAGAGGCAACGCATGGCCAGGAGGGGTTACACAGAGCCAGCAAGGCGACACAGTCACTCAGAGAGCTGCGTTGGGGTTTCTGTAGGGCAAATCGGGCAACCATCCAGCGTTTTCATTTCTAAGTCGGGAAGGCTCAAGGAGAGGTTGACACAGCTCCTAGAGAAGGTGACGCAGTCCAACTTGCTGTAGTCATCGCTCAGTAGCACTTGGAGGTTGCGTAGTCACCTGTGAGGTTTCTTCATCCAGTTGTTGGGTCTGCCATAATATCTATCTCCGGATAGAGGTACTTTTGCCGAGGATTTTCTCTGTTGGGTGAGCCACATTGGCACCCTAGTTTGTATTCAGAAATCTGCTTAAAAATAAAAACCCTCAAGAGTTGTTGCACCAGTTTCCCCGCATTGGGCTTTTCCGGGGACATTTGTCCGAAAAATTTGTGTGTCCTTTGTCTGCAGGGTTGCTTATTCTCCAGTACTTGATCCGTATAATTGTTTAGGCTCCAGTGTATTTACTTCAATGTTTTCATGAATTATTCAGAAAATAACTTGTTAAGTTAAATAAACAAGTAGGTGATATCAGATTTACTGCAGTAGGATTTCTATGTAGAGAATTTAGAAATTTTCACATGAGCTTGACCTCAGGCCAAATTTCTGATCTTTGACCAGCATTGATCAGCATTGAATTCTTTGTTATTTGCAGGTTTTGACCAGCAATGACTAGCCGGTATTTGACCAAGTTTGACTGGTATCTTGGGCTTGGATTTTGGCACAGATTTTCAGAATATTCTTGAAATTGTAAATATTGCTAAAGAACATTTTCTCCTTAGAAGAAAGTCGCTGGGTTTTTCCCAAGGTTGGATTTTCCGAGGGTAAATTAGTAGTCTCTATTGTGTTTGGCTGTCTCTTTATGATCTTACTATTTTCACTGCATTACTGTTGAGATTTTGTACTCAATGATATAAGTGGTATAAGATAACCAGATTGGAAATCAATAGGAAGTAATTATCAGATCAGAAAATCAGTTTCTACTCTTCATTCTTGTAGAAAATTCAACAAGTTCAACCCATTAGAACATTGGATGGTTTTAACCTTCTCAGTTTAGTTCAGAAATTCTGAATGTTTTCAAGAAAATTTCCCAAATTGAGCCTCCAAAACCCTTAGTTTTAGAGCTGGCTTTAAGGGATATTCCAAAAAGCTTCTAGCGACCTCAAATTGCCATTACTCCCAAGAAGAACCCTGAAATTGCTGAAGCTAGAAGAGTGCATTTTGATCACATTACACACACATGGAAAGAATGGGTCTCAATTTGAACAACTTTGCTAAAGTTAGAACCTTTCAAAGAGACCTGAAGCAACGATATATAGGTATTATGAAATTCTCAAGTGGAGGAAAACTCTACGTTGAAGCATGCAGTGGTACTGGTCACAGTCATCTCAAGCTTTTTGAAAATTCAAGCATTTTTGGAAATGAGACTTTATTTGCTAAGGCTGTATGATTGCAGGCAGATTCAAAGAAATTCATTTTTTGCATATTTTGAGGGAAAAGAAACACCCTGCAGATGCTTCGATCAATATGGTTTTCATTTATCTGAATGACCTTAAATTAGTTGGACAGTTCATTAAAATAATAATGGCTTTAAGATAATTTTGACAAAGTTTTAGTCCTTTTATGGATTGTAATGGGGATAGAATAATACTCGGCAAGCCATTATGAGTTATTTTATGTCATTAAAAGTGGAGGAATTCCAGCCTATTTGTTGTCTGGGAAGCTTGTCCTACATTAATGTGCATCTCATATAAACTTTTGTAATTAAGACCCCTAACTGAAATTCTCTCATGCCTATAACCGCTAAACTCCGACTAGGAGAGCATAGCACCTATACACTATCATACTATGCATAGGACCAACCAGTGTTGCATACTATCTATATACTGGGTGTTATGAATAAAATATAGATATAAATAATGTAATATAAATAACAAGAACACATCATAAATAATGATTAATTAACGATTATTTAATGAAGAGGTATGTCTCTAAGGACATCACTATTCATAAAGGGACACCTGCGTGAGTATATAAGCGGGTCCTCATTTGTAACATTCATTATCTCACTTGTATTCAAATATTCTTATATATATAATTACTTGTCCTACCATGGATGTATTTGTCTTCGAAGTATTCTGAATATTATTGTTGCTTATACGATGGTATCTTAGTTGTTCGATCCTTTAGCAGCTCAACCGCTACAGAGAACTAGTCTGATCCAGTCTTTGACCATCAATTCTCGTCAACCTTATTGATGTTGAAGCGTGTCGCTACAAGCTTTTAGAGGTTCTCCATTTTTGCTATCAGGCCCTTGGCCATTAGAAAAAAAATAATAATAATAAGAGAAAAAAAAAATTTAAATAAATAAATAAAATAAAAATTAAGAATAATAATAATAATAATTCAAAAAATCCTTGATGGGTGTGATCAACAGGGTAGATGACATTCCCGATGGAATGCGTGGGCATTGGGCACTCATGTTGAGCGCGTGGCCACAAGTGGGAGGGTCAGCCTGCCCGTACTCTCAATATTCATTGTGTACGGGAGGAATTAGTGCAGTATATGTAAATTTCATTCTGTCTCAATTCTCGCGGGTGGTGGTGTTTGTT
Organism: Pinus albicaulis; assembly: GCA_034641835.2. NCBI lineage: Eukaryota > Viridiplantae > Streptophyta > Pinopsida > Pinales > Pinaceae > Pinus > Pinus albicaulis. Next base: position 1,469,745,374 of record CM076577.1, read on the forward strand.
GGAGCTTAATGGATGGTGGCGAGGTCAGTAGCCGGTCATTCTGCATTTGGATGAGCTATGGAGCGTGCAGTGTCAGCCTTGCGCAGAGAGGAAGTTGCTTTAGAGGGTACCCTATCTGGGAGAGGTGGGATGGTTCCCAGGTGTTCGTCTCTGTAGCGTTGGGCTGATAACCATGCGCTCAATTCCTCATTTGGGTCGCTCCTCTCAAATCAAGCCCAATTTGGGCAGCTCATGGGGTGGTGTGTCTCTCTCTTAGTTAGAAGTGGCGACCGGTATCATTGGCTCGAGGAGGGGCAGTAGCAGTGGAGGTCACTCGAGTAAGAGGGTTGCAAGTGGTTGAGGTGGTGGCAAGACGGGGTACTCTGGTTGTGTGGGGTCTGCAGCTCGGGGTGGCAGTCGTGGTGGCTTGTCGACAGGTCATGGGAGCCACACCCCTCCAGGTCAACAAAGTGGTGGGTCGATTCGTCATGGTGGCTCAATAAGACGAGGGATGGCACATCATGGGGGACAAGGGCAGCGGCAAGGCTGCTACGTGGAGCGGTATCAGGATTTGATACAATCTATTCTTGAACGCTTGGAAACCTCGAAGCAGGTGCGACAGGAGGAACATGTTGAGCTAATTGCTACTCTGTACAAAATGCCTTATTTCTAGTGCCATGTCTGGGAGCGTGTAGTAGTGGTCTGGCGAGGCTAGAACCTGTTATCTGAGAAAGTCGAGAAGTTGGAGGCTTGGATGGGCCCATGCTGAGGCACACGTTCAATGCTCTTTCTGTCCTCCTCCTGGAACAACTCCAGACAATCCAACCTCCATCACCTCTGACGATTAGCATGGCTACAGGTGTTTTATTTGTCTTGTGTGTTTACTAGTGCTTATGGCCTCTCAAGTTGTGCACTGTGTCTCTTGATGTTTTTCTGTCTCATTTTCATATGTTGATAGCAGTAGTCTACAAACCTGGTCGGGGTGAGACTACCTGCGTTTTTCTACGGATGTCCCTCTTTTTGGAAGAATGAATAGAATGTCGATTTACAAAAAAAATAAAAAAAAAATGTTTGAGAAAAAATAAATTATTAGAATAAAATATAAATAAAATAAAATAAAGTAAAAAAATCGAAACAAAAAATAATAATAATAAGAGTTATTATTAGAAAAAAAAACTGAAAACTAAATTAAACTAAGGTCACCTAGCACAGTCGACCACACAAGCATAGACTTACCTGTCACAGTCAACCACATAGACGCGGGCCACACAGCTGCAGAAGGTGATAATCGTGCCGCTCAAATTGCCCGAACCGCCGCTCAGCAGGTCACCCTATATCGTTGGCATTCTCTGCTCATGCCGGCAGATCGAGTACTGCCCCCAGCACGGCCGACCACACAGACGCGAGCCGCACAGCTGCAAACGGTGACAACTGTGCAGCTCAAATCACTTGATCGATCGCTCGGCAAGCCACCCTCCATCGCTAGCATTCTCTGCTCATTCCGCAAACCGAGTACTGCCCCCGTCAGCTCTCCCCATTCCTGTTGTCTGTGACAACCATCATCTGCGTTGTCTTCCTGCTACCACTGCAAAAACACGAAGTCTCTACCTTGTTGCTTCACCCTCATCCACACCCGTCGAGCAACTCCTCCCACATTGAACCAGATCCCCATCGACGATCTCCTATTCGTGCTACTGCCATCCTCTGAACGACCTCATCTACTCGTTGATGCACCCTATTCATTACAGTTGTAATAAAACACCACCACACCCTGTTTGTTGCAAATCATGGTAATCAAACACACAATTGCAACAATTGTTCATTCACCATCAACTAAATTCATACACAACAAATATTCCTGATTGATAAAAACACCACTGGAAAATCCAACAATCGCTGGCCATCAGAAATCTCAACCACGAAGGTATCTCTTACGCAAAAATCAAATTGAACACAATCATCAACAATAGTGATTTTTCATAAAAGATCTCAATTATCTAATGCCCGAATTATTATTTACAAAGGTAAGCCAATAAAACTAATCAAACTAAGGATTATTTAAAAAATAAATTAATTAATTAAAAAAAGGGGAAAAGAGTGTTATTGAAAAAGCAATTTTTTATAAGTGGAAGAAAAATATAAGGACAAAAAAAGGGGCCAAGTTGAATCACTATCAAATTAATTATTAAGTGAAGTTATTTTAAGGTTTTTCAAAAGTGGTATATTATTATATTCTGAGAATACTTTATATTTTAAGGAGGATTTATTAAGGGAGCAAAAAAATTTTAAAGGTCCTTTTCTAGTATAAGAGAAAGAAAGATTTCCCTATAACCATATTTTAATCACATCATGAGTTAATTACATTAAAAGGGAACATCAAGGGAAAAAAATTAATATCGCTATAGTACAAGCAATGATGAAAATTACATAAATATTAATCAAGTGAATCAACTATTAATTTCAAATGCCAATGTAGGCAAAACAACACATACTTTTGGAAAAAAATATGAAATTAATGATTTACAAATAACAGTAGATCATTATGAGTACATATCTCAATTAGGTTGACATAATTCTTGGTCAACCTTGGTTTAAAGAATTGGGTGCTTTCTTATAAGGGAAAAATGATCACATTTCGAGACATGACAATGAATTCAAAATCAATAATATCTTCATCAGAATATTTTAAAGATGTTATAAAATTGATACCTCAAAGGAATCAAAACACTATGAGAGAAGCAAAAAGAATTTGAGGAAGTCATATACAATAAAAACGAAGAAAATTCTTATTTAAAAGATCATATCCAGAAACTACTTGCACAAGTGAAAAAATGTAAGACTAAGAAGCACAAGTTAGAACAAGAAAAAGAAAGTTCCAATAAAAGTCTATCAGAGAAAGAAGAGGAAAATTTACACTTAAAAAACCTTAATAAAAAATTATTAGAACAAATTAAGTATTTAAAAGATAAGAAGTTTGAATGTCAAAGTAAAGTTGACTCAAAAAATGAGGAACACTTACGTTTCAAAAATCATAATCAGAGTCTACTCACTCAAACTAAGAAACTTAAAAATGATAAGAAATCATTGAAAAACAAATTAGAACTTATCACGAAAAAAGTGTCGAAGTCTTCAGTCCAAGTGGAAGAAAGAAGAACGAAAACTGATCCAGTCAACATCACAACTCAAGAAGTTGACCAATCAGTTCAAAGAAAAACATATTCAAATGTTGCAGTTCAAACGACGGAAATTCCAAGTAAAGATTTTGTAACCAATTCAATAACATTAGTACATGAAGTAAATTAGGAAATTGCCACACGCATGATAAGGGAAAGTCAAAACAAAAGAACTCCTTATTGACATATGAATCACAAGAGCAGACTTTTCAATCTATCTACATACCAGTATCACTCACAGAAAAAACAAACTTATGTTCCAAGGAACACTGAAGTTTATGCAATCCAGTCTTGTGATAAGAATTCATCACAATTTTCCAGTCTCCGGAAGACTCTACAGAAGATTAACTTAGGATGGTCAGATCCCTTCTCGATTCAGCAATTTTATTTATCACACCAAGGATCTTATCATCTTGTGTCAACAAAGATGACAACTTGAAGAATATCGAAAGATGCAAAATAGTTTACAAAACAAAGAAACATATGACATGCCTTGTCAACAATATGCTTTGAGGGCAAGAGGAAGACAACGTTATGAATAAAATATAGATATAAATAATGTAAATATTAATAATAATAACACATCATAAATAATGATTAATTAGCGATTATATAATGAAGAGGTATGTCCCTATAGAAATGATCATTCATAAAGGGACACCTGCCTAGGTATATAGGAGGATCCTCATTTGTAACATTCATCATCTCACTTGTATTCAAATATTGTCATACATATATTTACCTGTCTTACAATAAATGCATTTATCTTTGAAGTATTTTGAAGATTCTTGTTGTGTATATGAACTTTGTTCGTTACACTGGGTATCGAGTCCTAGTGACTGATTGTTCAAACTTCAATTAAAGTGTTGCTGCTAATAAAAACTCCACAAATATCAGAAAATAAAGATCATATGAGCATCATTCCATCGCTAACATCTAGCACTGGCAGAGATTCCAGCTTATTATATAAGATAATTGAATTAATGTCCAACAAATGACCACAAAAGTGTTAAAAAATGTTAATCTATTAATTAAATGAAATGGCTCTCCAGGTGAAAACCTGGAGAGTGTACACATACTCACACAAGCATTGACTATTGAGTCAGATGAGCCTTAATTATATAGGCTTTCACACTAACGGGATGGTTTCAACCACTCCCTAGATATTAGGATATGAGATCTAAGATTAGAAACTCAATCCTATCCTCATCACAACAACCTTCTAAGTCTAGGTTTCTCCATTACTTCCAACACTCCCCCTTAATGGAGAAAGGGTACTGAACAATAACATACGCCTGTTGGTCTAGTCTTAGCTAGGCTTACAATTAAAAAAAAAAAACATGAAAAACTTGGTAACAGAGGTTTTCATTTTGGTCTTTATGCTTGTGGGTCCATATTTGTTCATTCTGAGTCGAGGCTTCATCTTCACTTTCCTCGCCATGAGGTAGTGATATATCTTCACCTCATTTTTTCCCCAATAAAGGAATTCTTGAACGCTTATCCTCGCCCTTCTCCAAGTTATGACAGGCTTAATAGGAGAATGTTTTCTCTCACTTTTTCCAGTGTCACGCATGTGAACACTTCCGCAAAGCTGTCTTCAACATTTATGGATGCAACTTCTATGTTGATTTCATAAAGACACGGTGTTTCAAGCCATGCTGCATAAAACTTTAATTCCTCTTCAATCTTCGTTGTTTCTTCCTTGTTGCTGTTAACATCTGCACACACAGAAATATTCATGAGATCATCACATTTTGAGTTCTCTCCAGCTCTGTCTTCTTCTGCCACGTCTTCGCAATCAGCTTCATGTGGCTCGTCCAATTGATCTTCAACACTTTGTTCCTCTTTACATCCTTCCTAAAGATCAACTCGTGACTCTTCAATATCAAGATCTTGCACAGCAGATTGTGCCTCTTGTTTCTGGTGGTCATCAACAAAACCACATTGTGTTTCTAAAAATTTTTCAGACTTAAAAATACTACTCATGCTAATGCCTCCAAATGTCCACATGAGAAAATCATCATCATCATCATCATCATCAGAATCAAAAATATCTAAAAACATAGACATGTTTTTAAAAGTCCAGCTTATCTAGTTTTGTCTTGCTTCCAGATTTCAACTCCACTCGGTCCTCTAACGAGCTCCAACAACCTCGTTACCACGCAGGTGGGAAACCTCCCTTTGGCAGCTCTTCAACAGTAGAACCTTGTAGAATGTGGCTTCTATGCCATGCAGGTCTTAGTGCCCTCGGCTCTTGCGACGAGCAACAAATGACCTCTCAACAAGCTGGCAACGCTATTAATGTCTAATTCTGATGCATGTAATTAGCAATTTGTAATGACACATATTTCTGAAGATGGGTTCAAATCAGCAAGAACTTTCGCATTTTCATTGTGACATATAATAAATTAGAAGAAAAATTTACCCGATTGATTTTGGGATCTCCACAACCTACAACTTCTATGATTTTTCAAACAATAAAATTTCAGAATGAATCTACTAGATCACACAAGAAAACTCGTCCTTTGAGCTCTCCAAATAACGCAGACAAATCACGCACTCCAGCAAATGGCCTTACGCACTCGAATCTCCTATGCTTGACCAACGCTCCTCTTCTTAACCAACGCGAGTTCGATCATCGCTTGGAGCTCCACGTTCTGTTCCAAAAGCACTCCAAAGCAAAGCACCGAAGGACACAAAAATCGATCGACCATCGATCTCATATGGCAGCCAATCGATCCCTCTTTTCATGACAGTATGCATATAGTGGACTGGGTAAAATAGACCCTACAACACAATAAAGACTCTGTGGAGGCAATGGACCCCAGGGTCGAAGGTCACCCCGATTTCCAAATTCAAGAGATGTTGCACACGGTGGGCATAGCTTTGTTCTACGTTAATTCAAATCCAGAGGAGCGACTCACCATGAAGGACGTGGAAGCCTTGTTAAAGGATATAAAGCACGATTTTGACGATGTCAGGAAGCTTAAACAAACCCGGACAGCTCCAGAACAAAAATATTCCACTGGAGCTCGACGAAGATGACCAGCATATTTAGCACCAACACGCTGCAGATCCAACACCAACACGCTCACGCAACAGGCTTATGATGCAGGCCTTCCCTTGTAGTGATCGAAGGCAGGACCAGCAGGAAACATTCACCAAAAAATAGGTTGTGGTTACCGTGTTGGCAGAGATTGAGACATTTGGGCAGATCCACTATTCCGCTGCGAGCAGATCCTCAGAAACAACAGCCACGCCTCCTTCGAAACGCAGCGGCCACACCAGATTACATGCGTAGCAAATCAGCTGACGCAACAAACTGATCCAACTCGAACAAGCAGCATGAACCAACACGCAAATGATTGGTGCAGCAAAAAATGAAGTTCGATGCAGATCTTCTCTCGCAGGGACATAGCCAACACAACGAAAGGTTACCACGCTACTCAATCCACGACGATCCACTACTGGCACTCCTCTTCTCCAAGCACTTAGCCTCACAACGCACAGGCGTCTGATCTTGTGCGCTCTGATACCATGTTAAAAACCATTAATCTATTAATTAAATGAAATGGCTCTCCATGTGAGAACCTGGAGAGTGTACACACACTCACACAAGCACTGACTATTGAGTCAGATGAGCCTTAATTATATAGGCTTTCACACTAACAAGATAGTTTCAACCATTCCCTGGATATTAGGATATTGAGATCTAAGATTAGAATCTCAATCCTATCCTCATCACAACAGCCTTCCAAGTCTAGGTTTCTCCATTACTTCCAACCAAAAGTAGGTCAAAGAGACTGAAGAGTACAACTAGTATGAATACGATGTAGGAGTGCAAGCACAACTCCTAGAAATGCCGAAAATTTATATTGTTTCCTATACAGCTTGTGTTAGATAATTGTGCATCTTCTGCAAAACTTTTCTGATTAAGACTCCTAAGTGTAGTTCTCTTGTGCCAAAAATACTAGTAACCTATGACTAGGATTGCATCGTAACTATATATAATGTATATCACAGCAGAGTGCTAGTTACAGATTCTTCAGTATATTGTTGCTACTTGTTGACCACACTTTGTCAACGACCCCATAGCAGTACACCCCCATTTTTTTTAAATGAGACTTATCATGTTCGAGGTTCACGTCATCCAGATTTCATCGACAGCTAACATTTTTTATAAATGATGTAAACCCATTCTGCATGTTTATGATGTAAATGATCTAAGTAAGACCGTCATGTATGTAACAACCTAGGTAAGCCTAGTATGTTGGTGACGATTTCTATCCTAGGAGGTTTTTTGTCTCACTGATTTACTTGTGTTTTTCGACACAAGTTATCGGCAGAGTTTTCCCCTCCAGCCTCACCCCAAAGCTAGGATGGATTTTGTCATCAAGATGCTAAGTGAGTCCTAGTGTTTTCTATCGAGTCCTTGTAAAAGTAGTTTGGGAATAATCCTAGCTAATTGGCTAGATTATTTTATTAGAAGCTACTTGGTCTACTAGATCATGTTTTGAGTCGCAGAATTGGGTATCTATTTGAGGGTCTATACGAATGGGTATTCCCCCTTCACGTGTCTAAATGTATTTATCTTATGTAAAGAAGGTTGGAAAAAATAATTAAATCCCCTCTTAGTTAATTAATTAAATTTTCTGGCCAAATTAATTAAAAATCCTAAGCTAGAAATTTAATTAATTTTAGGTCCTAGGTGAGATAAAATTCTTCAAAGGAAAAATTCGTTGGTCCTTGAAAAATGAATTTTTAAAGGTTCCAAGCCAAGGGAATATTGAAATTTTCAAGAAATTTTGGACTCTTGGGCCTAGGTGTTTAAGTCAAAGTCAAAATTTTGAGGTAATTAACTCAAAAATATTATTTTTGAGTTAATTAAAATGGAATTAAATGATAAATTCGTTTTTTCCTCAAAATTATAATTTCGACGGTCCAAATTAAAAGATGATCAAATCTTTTCGACAGTCAAGATTATTTTGACATGGATCAACCGAACTAGCCGTTGGAAATTTTGTCTTATAAATTAGAGGTCTTTGTCAACTTTCAAGCATCCGATCTTTGGATCGTGCACTTGTTCTTGGAAGCTCTTGTGATTCCTTTTGATGAATAAAGCATAAAGACTTTGGGGTTACAAAATTTGGTGTTTTTTTTCCAGATCTATGTGGTGATTTATTTCTAAACTCTGCTACTTTATTTGGTACTTTTATGGTTGATGGTCTGCATGGATTAATCTGCATACAAGTATCTTGTGCAATTTTTTGGGTTCATAAAATGACATTTTTGATTTAACGGAAAGACTAGTTATTTGTTTTTCTGAAGGATCTCATGTTTATTTTCTTAAATCTCTATCAATCTAAAGTTCAGATCTAAGTGTACAGGGAATCATTTTTTTAAAGGTTTGAGCGTCTGGGGAAGTCTTCAGTTGGACCAGCTGACTCTCAGATTTCGTAAATCTGAAAAAGCCCATTGTTTCTAATTTCTCAAAGCTATCTTACGAAATTGTGGTTTTGCAGAGTCTTTTAGGACTTGTGCCTCTCTTTAGAAATTTGAATTTCTAAAAAATTGTGCTGAAATGGGTTTGAATCTCGCCATAAGGGCCTCAAAATTTGTAAATTAGCATCGTAAATTTGTATTTATTTCAGGAGTTCAGGGTTTATTTTTGTACAGCTTCAGATCTGATTTGGTTCTGTGTAGATTTGCAAGGGAATTCTCAAAAAAAATTTAATCTGAGCCAGATCTAACCCTCAGAGGGCCAGATCTGATCTCAGGATAACTTTGCTGGCAGATCCGAGTGTAAAAGGAAGATTACAAGTTTAGCATTATGAAAATCTGAGTACCTTTGGAAAGAATTTCAGTTTGCTGGACGATTTTGATTGTACTGGGTTTTTCCTGAAGCATCTTTGTATTTTGCAGTCATTGATCTCTTCCTAAAGCCATTCACAGCTCCTTTCATCTTCACGCTGCATAACTCTCCTTCCTCATAAAACGCTGCCCTTTGCTTCTGCATTTTTGTTATCCTTTTCCTCTGCCCGTCCGAATCCTCCTCACGTGCTCCTTGTCACTGCTCCCATTCCTCTACGCATTTGTCCGAGCCGTCCCTTCATTTCTGCTCTCGAGCCTTCTTAACCGCTGCCTTTCGACCCCTTGTCTTTGACTCTGCCTTCGCTGTCTTGCCTCACGCCCTCCGCAACTCTCATCCTTCAGCTCCTACGCTCTCCATATCCTCTGTTGTCGTGTATCCCCCTTCTCCGCCGTCCTGCATCCTCTTTCGCCGCAGACCTTTCTCTCTGCCGTCGAGCTCCCTCGTTGACCTGCAAGTAAAACACAAACAAAAATGAACTCACACGCACAGTGAACTCAAACATGTATATGCGTTGAACTTTTGGTTCAGTTTCCTCTTTATTGTTAGGTTTAGATTTATTTTATTGTTAGATTTCAATTAACATTAGTTTTTTTTTTATAGCGTAAGTTAGGTTCTAGTTTTAAATTAATTTTTGTCTATTAGCTTTGAGTTTTAATTTTGTTGGTCATAGTTTTAGATTTTCGTTTAGTTTAGTTTTAGTTAGGTTTTAATTTTGTTTTAATTTATTTTTTTTCTAGAATTTCATTTTTTAGATTTGGGAAAAGTCAAAAGCAAAAAACAGAAAATTTTATTTTTAGGATTTTCATTTAAATTTTTGTTAGATTTTAGATTTTAACCCATAGTCTTAATTTTTATATTTTGTTTGAAAAATAATAAAAATATAAAAATATAAAAATTCCAAAAATGTCTCAAAAATTTCTAGTCAAATGAGCTTAAATTTTTTATCTTAAGTTTGACTATAGGAGCATTTTAATTTCTGGATTGGAATTAATTGAAATATCATAGATTCATAAACATTGCAAGCATCTGACACGTATTTTTTAATGATCGGTTCATGATAGCTTTGCTGTGGGCTTAAGTATTTTAATGAATGGTTGTGGTGCTTTCTATTGAATATCATTGTGGTCAATTGTGTTTTCATAGCAGCAGTTATACATCAATTACTTGGCTTTAATTGCATAGCGGGATCTTTTTAACTCCATAAGGCACTGGTTTTAATAGAATTGATCTGTGAAATCTCGTTAATCTCATCAAGTACTTGGTTATTTGACTGTCTCCTGGGTTTGTTGACTTGCAACCAATTCTTTTCCTTCATTTTTGTTAGGGTCTACCTCCCTTAGCTTGCAAGGAGGCAGCTTAGATAGAGAGATTGGGGATCAGAGTGACAGCTTCCGATCTGAGCCGTTGTTGTGGTGCCTAGACATTCTGTGCAACAACACTACTGATAAAAAATCTTCACAAAATTCAGGAAATAAAGACTGGGTATCATTCTTTCTATTTTTGCCATTGGTAACCAGATATAAAACTTGGAAACAAATGAAAATTATAAGCAGGAGGGAGAAGTGGCCCATTGTTAGATAATTGTGCATCTTCTGTAAAACTTTTATGATTAAGACTCCTAATAGTAGTTTTCTTGTGCCTAAAATACCAGTAACCTGTGACTAGGATTGCATTGTAACTATATATACTGCATATCATAGCAGAGTGATTGTTCCATTATATTGTTGCTACTGAGAAAAACTCTTCTACAACATTCAGGAAAAAAGTACCGGGCATCATTCTTTCTATGTTTGTAACATCGGTAACCACATATAAAACTTGCAATCAAAAGAAAATCATAAGCAGGAGGAAGGAGTGGCCAATTTCTGAATTATAATTGAGAAGAGGCCCAGTGCGACAACTGTGCTTAAGATGACAAGCATGGCATAAAGAATCAAGAAAAGCACATACAGATTAACATAAACAAACTAATTTTTACTTTTAAGTTGACAATTATGCAAGAGAAGTTAAAAAACACTTTCAAAGATAACGACAGAAATAGAAAGACTCACCAAGCTGAAGTACAATATACGGAGAGAAACAAGCTTGATCTTGCAGTGCCAAACAACCCTTTGCCCAAGATGGTATAAGGCCTGTATGGACATTAAAATACAGCATTGGAATTCATCTCAACGCCACATATAAAATACAGCATTGGAATTCATCTCAACGCCACATATAAAAGCAGAAAATACAGGAATTGCCACACGGATGTTATGAATTAAGCCCCAGTTTCCGATAGTAACTCATCAGAAATAGCTCTCACAACATAATTATGAAATTGTAAGTTCAGTTGTAAAAATGGGGATCAAGAGAACCGGTGGTTTAGAGAAGGCTTAATAGTAGCATTTTGCCCATCTTACAGAAGAGGCCAAGTAACTTTGTTGATATATCTAATTTTTTTCAATTTCAAGATGGATTAAAATTCTAACAGTTGTATAATTTAAAAAACATGTTAGCAACCATTCTGGAAAATTATTTGGCTCTATACAAGATCCCCAGACAAGGAAAACACTTCAATGCAGCCACTAGCCTTCAACATACATATATTTACGTTCCTATCATGACCACCTAAAAGAAATAAACATAATGGTTTGTATCTTCATGGACAAATTTATCATCTTGTAAAAAGAATATTGCTTCTGTTTGTCCTAATATCTTCTTGCTTGAGAATTGTCCTTAATGATAAACCAATAAAAGAAATTGTCTTGTCAGATGTTTCTTTACAATCCCTGCAGTTACGGAAAACCAATGAAACTCAGAAAAACAGAGCTCAAGGATAAAAAAGAATGGGAGAATAAGTCAGTTGCTTACGTTTTCCAAAGTCCTTGCCTATGAACAATGAGAGCTGGGATGAAATACACTGGAAGGTATACTGGTAATGCCCTTGCATAAGCCTGAACAAAGAAAGAAATTGCATGGGCAGCACAAGATTGGTTTCCATGCACAATCTGCAACAATAATGGCAGTAAAAGAAATTCAATAAACAGCATAAAAGAATAAAAGATAATGTCATCCTAACCAGGCATGCTCACAAGACTAAAATGATGCATCCCACAATACCCAGGGACAACAAAGCAAGTTTTCGCTGCATAACATACTCCTCGCTACTTTAACTTCTTTGTGCACATAACACTATATTGCAGACTTGCAATTTTTGAGACTACTGCTTCAGATCCCTATTCCACATTCTATGCTCTCCTATATTTTCTTAAATAGGTAAAACCCCCTTGCTTTCCTTCTCAAACTTGTCACCCATTACAGGCATGCAAAACCTCATATTTCACCCATATGCACAACAATCTATTTGTTTTCTTTCCTCATAGTTTGGAGGCTGTAATATCCTAATAGCAAATTCAGAAGTTTTCTCTCTATCAAGAATATAATTTCCACATTGTACCAGCATTAAAATTTCGACAGCAAGTAAAGAGAGAAGTGAAAATACCGAGCATGGAATTTTCATGGTGGGATCTAATTTCAGCTCAACACCATTTGACTTGTAGTATTTCTCTATCCCTGCCAAACTTGTCAAAGGCTTGGAACATGCAATCTCTTTTACTCCTTTCAAGATCATGGCATCCTTTCCACCATGTTTATTCAGGAAAGATCTGTACGAGGAAGGCAAGCTATCTTGATTCAAAATATAAGATGACCTGTCAAGCAAATTAAACCCAACAAAGCAAATGTCATTTTGAGATTCCTCCCATTTTATCTTGTAGCAGAAGCAGAAGCCTTCCAAAAACAACTTGAAAAAATAATTTACACAAAAATTCTGAAGATTTCAAGCATCATGTGTCAAAATGAATATATTAATTATTTTATGGAAACAAATACATGAATCTTTCTAGAATGCAATCTTTTTTGCAATAAACATATGAAAGTGAATGCATGCTGGCCAATTTTCTTAAAACAAAACAGGTATTGTTTACTATTTTTCATTTACCTACTTCATTCTTCACAAACTATTGTCTGAATTATGTAGTGCCATTACTAATTACCACGAATGACCAGAATGGTAGATCAGCTGGGCAACAAATAAAGAAAAGACCAAAAAACAAATCAATGTTGTCGATCATCATTTTCAAAAACAAATATTTCTTTTGCCACATTATATATTAAAATTTAAATACAATAAAATTGTTGAGAACTTTGGCAAATATGGTGTCAAATTTCATGGTCAAGTGACATAAGATCTAATTAAATGTTAGCCAGTAGCCACAGAAAGCCAAGGTGCAAGAGAAAAAGACAGTTACATTTTTGGAGGCAATTACAGACCATGACCTCTACGGAAAAAAGCATATCTTGTCATAGATTTTATATTTTTGACCTTCACTGGCTTTTTCTACCCTAGAAGTGCAGTACTATATTTCCTTAATAACTCCTTTAGCCTACAAATTGTTAAAAATGCGTTAAATGAGAAATTCAAAAATTTCTCAAAAATAAATATTTTCAATGGCAGAGATTAAAAGATCATCAAAGATTTAACAATGGCCGAGATTATTTTGACGTGGATCAAGCCAACTAGCTGTTATTTTCCACTTGGAGGATTTATTTATAAATTGAATCATTTGTGTCTCAAGCCATCTAATGTTTGGCTAACGTAATTCTACAGAAAAGCTGATGTAATGATATTGTCCTGCTGGGAACGTTTTTTTAATCATAATAAAGACTTTGGGCTGCAGTTCATGGTGTCTATGTTCCACTGATTTGTGGTATGTGCTGTGTACAGGCATTCCTATATTGTGTTTAAATTTTAAATTAACTTGTTATTTCATTATAGATGATAGGAATACTTTATTGATAAGTTTTGGGCTTATCTTAGATGATCTGATTCATTGTTGTTCTAATGGTTTATGCTTGAGGAATTATATAGTGTTTGCAGGTTCCCTAGCCCTTGGGCTCCAAGTACACAAGTTGTGGGCATAGGTTGACCTTGTTTGGACTTCAAATATTTTTATGGTTTTTCTAACTTCGCTAAGGTTGTAGCTTGCATTTATTCTTCAAAGCTCATCTAGCCATTTATCAAAAAACTTAAAAAAATTATTTCTCAAAATTCTTTTTAAAAGCATTGTATATTTGTACATTTCAATGTTACCAGACTCGGAATCGGCAATAAATCGGCGAGGCAAAAGAGTGAAGAGTTTGAATCGGATCGGGAAAAAATCGGCAAAAAATCGGCAAATTCAATAAATAAAGATATACACATATATTGAATTAAAACAAATATTTTTCATTGATATTCAATAAAGTCAAGTCCAAACAATGCATAATATCAATAGATGTCCAAAATATCATGAATGAATAAGTATCTTATATATGTTATGAGTCCAAACATGATCTGAAGTACTGAGTCCTAACCAGTGACTACATAGAACCAGAAGCATATGCTTCTAAAAGTTTACAAAATACTGCCAAGCAAATCAGTAAAAAATCAATAATTGAGAGTCTAAGACTCTAAAAGTGAGAACTAGAAGCGGTTCCTCCCACTCCTTCACTTGCTTGACTCTCTAAGTTCTCCAAGTCATGTAGACTTAAAAGAGGAGGCTCCTCCTCTAATTGGACCCAATTTGATGCATTTGTAGTTTGCAGATCTATCTCCTCAAGGTTGATTGGTGAATGATCCAAACCTGACATTATCATGAGACATTGAAATGTAAATTAAAGTTTAAATTCTAAATTGCAAATCAAATTATGAAAACTTCAAATTTAGGGTCTCACCTAGTATTTGCTTGTTGCGAAGTCGTAGATTGTAATGGACAAATACAAGGTCATTTAAGCGCTTTTGTGTCAATCAATTGCGCTTCTTAGAATGTATTTTCTCAAACATGCTCCAGTTGCGCTCACAACCTGAAGCACTGCATGATTGGTTTAAGATTCGAATGGCAAATCTCTTCAACCCTGGCATATCAATACCAAAATTTTGCCACCAAAGACCTAGCAAATGCCAAGTGTTTGTGAGTAGTAAGTACTAAATACTAAACAGTAAAAACTATAAAACTTAAAAAGAAAACAAAATTTAATAAAACATTTAACATATAAAATAAATTTTAAACAAATTTAATGAATTGATGAAGCCTTCAAAGTTAAGAGTACCTGGCAACATCTTAGTCCTTTCTCGTATAGCATTGGTATAGGTAAATAATTTGGCTCGCGTCCTATAATACTGGAGTTGGGAAAAGACACGGCTTTGAAATTCTGGATCAGGGGAGCACCAATGCATGTCATAAGTCCTCTGCCAACCTCCCCATCTTCATTAAATTTTCTTTTATCATAAAAATACTGTGGGTTTAAGAAGTACCCAGCAGCATGTAAGGGGGAATGCAATTGCCTATCCCAACATGCATCAATAATATCCCAAAGAGGCAAATACTTTGCCACCTCATCGCCATATCTTCTTTTGATGGCCCCCTTTGCGAGATCCATCGCCTCATAAATGTAACCCATAGCAGGGTTGTCACCATCAACCATCCTGAAAGTTCAAGCTTCCAAATTTAATGAAATATGAAACTTTGAAAATAAAAAGAAGCTTGAAATGAAATTTAAAAAATGAAAAAGTTAAAAGACTTGAAGAACCTGAGAACTCTGACAAGGGACTCTGTCACAGCAATAATCTCTTCGGCGTCTTTCCAAAAACCGTCATTAAACACAAATGCAACAATTTCAATGCCTTCAAGGGCCTTGGAATGTTTAGATGCCATCCACTCAGGTCCCGAGAACATCCTCTTCAGATTTATCTTTTGCTCAACCACAGATTGCAAAGATATGAAATTTGTTGCAATTCTAGTCACTGCAAGTCGAACAATTTCTTTACCTTCAGTGTATTTTCTCATGGTGTTTAGGACAATAGTGTGGTTGTATAGGTATTTGGTTATGGATTTTTCCTTCTCCACAACCTCATGTATCCAATGAAGCTTACCAATGTCATCAAGCATTAAATCTATGCAATGGCCAGCACAAGAGGTCCAAAAAATAGTGGGGTGCCTAATCTCAAAAAATCTACCAGCAGCCATATAATTAGCTGCATTGTCGGTGACAATTTGTACAACATGTTCTTCTCCCACTTCTTGAACGACTTCCTCCATCATTTCACAAATAAGTTGGGCAGTCTTAACCTTTTCTGAGGCATCCACTGATTTGAGAAACATTGTGCCTACTGGACAAGATACAAGGAAATTTATTAAAGTTCTATTCCTCTAATCAGTCCATCCATCACTCATGATGGTGCACCCTGTTTCTACCCATGATGAACGAAACTCAGCTAGCACAAGCATGACATCTTCAACACTCTCTAACAACAAATCTGTCCTAAGGCTCTCTGATGTAGGGGCTTTGAATCCTAGACCTGTAACAGTGACTGCATCAATCATAGCTTGCCAATAAGGACTTCTGGCACAGTGGAAAGGTATGTCAGAATAGAACCAAAAGTTAGCAATGGCCTTCCTTGCTTGACTATGGATATTTTTTTTCCAACCAATGGCATCCAAGGTAGGTTGGGAACCAGGTTTTGTGCGGGGAGAAAAAAAAGTGTTTATGTTTCCACCTACAGTGTTGAATAAAGGAGGATTCATCTGGCCTTGAGTTTGACTTGGACTTGGAGGCATGTGTGAGAAACTTGGGAATGGCGTTGAGGACTCAATAGAAGGAGATGAAAAGGGGGTATTGGAAGAACAAATGTCAGCTCCAAGAGTTCCTATTTCTTGTTTTTACTTTGCTCTCTTAGCATTATGTTGTCTCAACATGTCAAGGGCCAAGGTTGCTTGGTGTTTGACATTATCGTCAACCTTGTTGCAGAGACCTGTATCATGCCAGGGTATCTGTGTAAGGTGGTACTTGAATCTATAGATGCCTCCACTACATTCCGCTTTGCAAAATTTACAAAGGAGCTTGGGGTTTCCGGGAATCTTGTCACAATAAGCCCAAGCAAAATCCTTCTCCCTCGGCATTGTTGTGGTTCCTGTAAAATAAGAAGGCAAAATAAATAAAAATTAAAAAAGGAGATATTTATTTTCTGGAATATGAATCTCTAATATAAAATAAAAGTTTAATTTTAAATTTTTAAATGATCATTTTAGAATAATCAGGATTCAGCATCAATTTGGAGACATCATTACTACTTGACTAAAATCTGCCTTGCATCCACACCTAGTCATTGCTAAACTTGTCAAGCAAAAGTAAGTCATGTCCCTTGCAAAGGACCTCAAATAGATTTGTTGCTGCTGAATTCATTACGCAGAATTACATAGATCAATTTCTCTTTCATAGCTAGCCTAGGCTGAGTTTATCTAGCATCGTTTTGAGATTATTCTTACAGCTTAATAAGGCATAAAAGATTTGGAAGGATATACTCCCCATAAAGAAGATTGTTGGAATGATGTATAGGGCAGCTCTACTTAATTGAAATTTGACCTTCTCAATAGGCATTTGACTCCACTAAACTCACGGGAAGGTTTTGTCACTTGTGACATTAACACAGGATGCAAGTAAAGGGACAGTCAGACATGTGCCTCACAAACACTTGGCATTATATGTATGGAATTTAAATTTAAATTTTATATATTAGTACAGAATTTAGATATTAGTTTACTGTTTATCGTATTATAATTTATTAGATTTTTTAATTACATTAGATGTTAGTTTATTAAAAAAAATTTAAAAAAAAATATTTATTATTGGATAAACTAAAAGAATTAAAAATATATATATATTTATTATTGGAAACTCTTGACACTTACTGAACTCCTGAACTCCCAACGGCAATGTGTGAAGTTTGAACTCCCAGCGGCGGCGGGCATAGCGAGCAATGTGTACACTGTGAAGTTTGAACAGCGACGGGCACAGCGAGCAATGGTGGCACAGCGATGGCGGCTCCAGCAGCGGCAACTTCGACAATGGCGGCTCCAGTAGCGGCAACTCCAGCAGCAATGGCGGCGGCACAACAACAATGTGATGGCTCCACAGCAACAATGTGATGGCAGCGGCAAACTTCAAAATGATGGCTCCAGAGTCCACACCAGCAATGCGACGGCAGCACCAGCGGCGTGTAAATAAAACAACAGCATGTAAATAAAACAACGGGTGAATGAATAGCGGGCGTGAAAAACCACTTCACGCGCAAAACCTACCGGCCGAGTAATCGAGAAAGTCAGGTTAATCGCCTCCCTCATACTTAGACACCATGGTTAAAATATTAGAGGGTGGAAAAAACATTAAATCCCCTCAAATGTCAATGAATTAATTTTTCTGGCAAAATAATAATTAAATCCTAAGCGATAAAGTCAATTAATTAGAGTCAAATATAAATGTCTTAGGAAAATTAATTCTCCAAGTGGAAAAATTTGTGGGTCTTAAAAGAAATAAGTTTTTGAGTTCCTCCACCAAGGGAATATTGGATTTTTCAAGAAAATTTGGACCCCTAGACCTTGGTGGTTAAGTCAAAGTCAATTTTTTGAGGAAATTAGCTCAAAATAATTAATTTTAGGCTAATAAAAATGGAATTAAATAATAAATTCGAAAATTCCTCAAAAATAAAAATTCAATAACTAAGATTAAAAGATGATCAAGTATTTTTCGTCGGCCAATATTATTTTGACAAGGATCAAGGAAACTAGCCGTTATTTTTTCACTCGGAGGATTTATCTATAAATTAAAGAGTCATTTGAGTCTATAGCCATCTGATTCCAGGCTAAGAAATTGTTGTTGAAGCATCTACGTAACACTATTGTCCCATTGGGAAATATTTTTTCTATCATAATAAAGACTTTGGGGTGTAATTCAAGGTGTTCCATGCTTATTGAATTGTGGTATGTATTGACTATGGGCTTTCCTATGTCGTGTTGATAGATGGTAAGATCTGTTTTTCATTAGATGGAGATAAAATCATTCTAGTGATAGTTTTAGGCTAATCTTAGGTGATTTGATTCACCATATGATTAACAGATTGTCTTGAAATAAGTACATAGTGTTCGCTAGTACTTCAATCCTTGGTCTCCAAGTTCACGAACTGTGGGCAGGAACCAACTTTGTTTGGACATTTATCTAAGAAACTAAGTAATCCGAAAAGACATTTATCTAAGAAACTAAGTAATCAATTTTCCTCCAAACCCTTGTTAGCCATAACATGTGAACACACCATCACTTTGTTGACTAGGTCTAGATGATCCTACATCATGTACTCAGATTTACTACAGCATAATAATCAAATCCTCAACTGTTGCACCGATTTTCCCGAGTTGGGTTTTTCTAAGGACTTAGTCCAAAAATAATGGTGTCAAATTGTGTGTGTATTCTTTCAGCGTTTATTTTTCTTCCGCGGTATTTCTTTTGTGAAGGCTACAGTCTATTTGTTTCGTTATTTTCTGTAGCACATAGTAAATAATTTGTTTAATTTATTTAACAAAAAAGAAGAAACAATATCAATTGCTGCAGTAGAATTCAGGATTCCTGAATTTTCACATGGTATCAGAGCGCAACTAGAAAGCAGGAGAGCTCAATTGTAGAAAGCAAGAGGAGCTTCGTAGCACTGCGTAAGCAGCTGCTTGAAACCCCCAAGACAGCGCAATCCCTTTGGCCAAGAGGGATAAATTTTTAGGAACAATCGATTTTCTCTAAGAAAGCGACAGAGAAACCAGATTTTCCAGATCGAAGATTACCAGAGGCAAAAGGAGCAACAATATTTTTGCTTGCAAAACAAATCTTCAGCTAGACGCAACATTTTGCAGCAGTTGCTAGTGCAAAATAGCGTCAGGAGGGAGAAAGAGCACACACTGAGGGAAATCTTTCCTCAGGGGACTTCTAGCTTCAAAAGTTCGATTTCTCATTGCATAGCAGCAGTCGTTGTTAGCAGATTTACTCACTCCAGTAAGGAGTGCGTAGAGCCTAGCAGCAATTGCGCAGAGGAGAAGAGGAGGATTTCGACTTATTTTTTGTTGAGATGGCATTAGCAAGGCTGAGAGATCAGGATCGGTTGGATGAAGCATCCAACTACGTAATCTAGAAGGAAAGAGCTTCCTTCCTTTTGGATGAGTACGATCTCAAGGCTTACATCGATAACGTGGTGGTTGTACCTACGGATCCAGATCAGCTGAAGGCCTACAAGAAGGGTATGGCAAAGGCAAAGAGATTGATTCTCGATGGGGTTCGAGATCATGTAGTATCACATATAGCTAGCACAAACACTGCCAAGTAGATATGGGATGCTCTCGCTACGCTATACCAGAGATCTTCCGAGTAGCGGAAGAGATGTATTTGGAGCAGAAGTTGAGATGTATTTGGAGTAGAAGTTGAGATGTATTCATATGCAGAAGGGGGAGCGCATAGACCCCTTCCTCACCAGGCTCCAGGAGGTCTGAAATTGGCTGTTAGTAGTAGGGTCAGCACCCCAACCTACTGAATTGGTGCGCTTAGCTCTCAACATTGTTTTCAAAGACTGGCAGGTTTTCGTCCAAAGTATTTTGGGAAAATACAAGTTGCCAGAGTGGGACAAGATGTAGGCTAATCTGTAGCAGCAGGAAATGAGGTGAGATTCTGTGAAGAACACCATCAGTGGCAGCAGCAGCAACAGTGGGACAAAAGCAATGAAGGAAGAGGAGAATGTGGCCCTCACATCAAAGAGGCAACGGAGCAGCGCAAGAAGAAGGACCTTTCTAAGGTCAAGGGCTTCAGGTGTGGCAAGATAGGCCACTACAGCACTCAGTTTCCTCTCAAAAAGAAGGACAAGGAGGAGAAGCAGGATCAGCAGGCTTCTTTCGCAGAGATCGAAAGGTTGTCCTCCAGGCTAGAGGAAGATTTATCCATGATAGCAGACATCCCTCCAGGAGTAAGGTGCGGTGACTTGGTTTTCTAGCCCCAGAGTGCTACAGGATGGGCAGGATTCTTGAGGAGGCCCATCTCTTGAATCATCATCTTGCTACGGGAGACCATAGTACACAGTAGCAAGATGGACCAGTGGCAGTTGATGGAGTCAGATGTCAGAGTGACAGATGCAGTGGCTAGTGGCGATCAAAAATTGAGCAGTGCAATGCAAAGTTGGCAGCAGTGCAATTGGCACAATGCAGAATTAGCGACAGCGCAGAGGCTTCAGTGATAGTGCAAAGACTAGAAGCAGTCAAGAATCGGGTAACAGATGGATCATACTGACCATAGTTGGTTCAGTATGTTGGATAGTTCTCAATTGCAGCAACAACAAATGAGAGGGAGTTGCAAATGTTGCAGTAGCAATAGAAACAGAGTTGCAGTGCAGATGCAATATTGGCATCAATTCACCAGGGTCAGCAGCAGCACAGATGCAATGCATATCAGAGCTGCGACTTGGTTGGTGGGCAGCAGTAGCCGGATATAAGAAGGGTGACAGGAGATGGTGCAGAGGCAGTGTATTGTAGCAGCAGTTGCAGTTGCAGTACTAGAACATTTTCCTCACTAAGAGAGAGTGTTATTTTTTGTAGCATCGAATGTATTTTAGCCACGAGATTTGGCAGAGAGAGTAGAATACATGTATTCTCCAATACCCAGAAATCGTTTCTGGAAATTCCACCTAGAGACGACTTAATTAAATTAATTAGTCAGTTTTTAATATCTCCTAAGTCTAAACTTAGGCAATATGATTAATTAAAAGGAATTAATCAAGTCATGGTGAGAATCTTCTAGAAAAATACATGGATCAATTTCTAGTTAATCTTAGCCATCGATTAAGTTTTAATCATGGTCATTGAAGTCTCAACGGAAGATTATAAGAAGAAACTCGATGGGGCATGGAGAACACACTTGAGCAGTTCGATTTTACTGGGAAATAAATTTCCAGAGTAGCAGTTGTTTTTGCTGGAGAGATATTCAGTGAGATCGAAGCACTAAAAGAGGGGCAGAGATAGTAAGACCGGAGGAAGCTTTTCCAATTCCAGTGAGTGAATTGCAGAGAGGCAGTAAGTACCACAGAGAGGCAGCGTAGAGGCAGCGCAGAGCTTTGTGAGAAGATTTCGTTTTGTTGGGGAGCGGGAAATTTTCTGAGTCGGAAGCTGGGAAAAGGGTCCAAAGGCAGAGTAGATCAGTCTTCTAGACAACAGCTTCAGAGACTATTGAGTATTTTTTTTTAGTGTTGGGGTAGCATCGAATGTGCTCTAGCTCCCAAAATTTGTGGAGGGACTAGATTACATAAGATCTCCAAGACCCAGAAAAGGATTTGGGAAATTCCATCCAGTTTGGGAGATAATTAATTAATTAATATTTTTAATTAAGGACCCTAAGTCAAACTTCAGAAAATTAAAATATTAAAGGTAATTAATTAAAACATGTGATGGAAATTACTCAAGTCACACGGATCAAGCTTTCTTTTAATCTTAGCCATCGATTCAAGATTAGATCATGGTCGTTGGTTTCCCAACGAGAAAGTATAAAGGAAAGGCTTGGGGTTAGTTGGAGAACACACACACAGAGGCAGAGCACTGAGACTAAGCTGGAATTCTAGGGCGGGTTTGCTAAGAATTTCCAGAAGTGTTTTAGCTGCAAAGAGGGGTAGTATTGGCTAAGGAAATGATCTGATCCCAGTGCCAAAAATCAGCAAGAGGCAGAGAAGCAGCAACCAGGACCAGCACAAAGGAGCAAGGGCAGCAGCAGCAGCTACGCAGCGCAGAGAGCTTCAGTCGCTACACAGGTCCTATGCAGGCCTAAAAAGGGCAATGTTGAGCAGTAAGAGGCCCTCCAGGGTTACGCTAGTCTAGCTAGGGCAACGTAGGGGCTGTGTCACCCAGTCTAGGGTTACGCAACCCTTTTCAGGACAGCACAGAGGTTGACGCAGGGGCTTCAGGGGTAGCGTTGGGGTTTCTAGAGGTCGAAAAGGGTTGAGTCTTGTAAATCTCGTTTGAGGGTGTGGATCAGTGAATTTTTCAGTCTCCAAAATAGCATGTTAGCTGCAGATCTTTTCTTTTTTGTCAGGTTAACTAGTAAGGTGCCCATATTTGTTGTATTCAAAAACTACTTAATAATATAAACCCTCCAGCAGCTAGAAGACTGATTTTCCCGCATTGGGTTTTTTCCGGGGACAGTTGTCTAGAAAATCCTGTGTGTCACTTTGTCTATGTGCATGTACTTCTATTTTAGATCTTAATCGGAGAAAGTCTGTTATGTGTTTACTTCAAAGTTAATCTGAAGATTTCAACATTAATAACTTGTTTAAGTAGAAGTATCACCAAAATTAACAGTAGGGTTTCTGCATAAAGTAATATTCAGAAATTTTCACAAAGACAGGAAGAGGAGACGCATTTATGAGCTTGTGGGATGCAGTACTGTGTAGGCTAATGTCGTGGCTGCACAAAGGGAGCAAGGAGCAACCCAAATCGAGCTGAGGTCAGTGTCGGATCGCCTATGGAAGAGAGAAAAGTTCTCACTAGTTTTATTATCAATCATTTCTTTGTATTGAATGTTAGAAAATTATATATTACAGAGCAATGGAACACATAAAAATATGCGGAAATACAAACACAGAAAACATATAAAACAAGAGAGACAGATATATGTGGTTCACCCAACTTGGGCTACGTCCACAGAGAAACAGCCAGTCCTTCCTTTATATTATCTAGCAAAATCAAGAGACACAACCTACAGCAGATCTGTTGTAATATCCTCTACTCTCTCACACAGTCCCCATTTCTCTTTCTTGCTCAGAATACACATACCACACACAATCGCAATCAAATTCCCTCATACGAAAGAGGTGTTTCCTTCTAGGGCAAAGAACCCTAAATTAAACACAACTTCTACCATCAGAGCATCCGCCTAATGAATGGCCCAAATTGACTACGAAATTACAATATTTTACAAGGCAATTTTACATCTATTTTTAGCTTCGGGAGCCTTGTCCCCGAACACTCGTCAGGACACCGCTGGCCCCCAAATCCCCTAGTCTAGGGGGATCGCCCCCCCCCCCCCCCCCCCCCCCGGAACCCCCACTGGGGGGACAAGTGCCCCCCGCGTGGAGGGGTGTACAATCTTCCTGGAGTATACATCTAACTAAAACAAAGACCTCTAAATCAAGATGATAATCAGGCTCCGCACCCAACAATCTCCCACTTGGAGATTGGTTGTAGAAACTCCACCGCTGCTTTATTTGCTGGACAATGACTCCACTTGGACCTGTTTGTTTCTCATCTTCATCATCATACTTGAAGACCAATTGAAACTGATCAGAACCTCAATTTCTCCCTGGTTACAACTTTTGTTAACATATCTGCAGGATTCTGGCTAGTGTGTATCTTTTCCAGCTTCAACTGTCCATCTTCCAACACTGACCGTATGAAATGGTACTTGAGTTGTATGTGTTTAGTCTTGGAATGAAATGTTGAGTTTTTTGCAAGATGAATGGCACTCTGCTTGTCACTGTATAACCTACCCATCTCCTACTTCTTACCCAACTCATCCATAAAACTTTGTAACCAAATCATTTCTTTACTAGCCTCTGTAGCAGCAACATATTCTACTTCCATTGTTGAAAGTGCAACAACACTCTGCGTTTTCGAAACCCAACTGACTGTTGTTCCACTTACTAAAAATACCTACCCTGCAGTGCTCCTCCAGTTAGCTCTATCACCTGCCATATCTGCATCAACGTATCCCTATAGAGCAATGTTTGAACCACCAAAGCATAATGCTTGATTTGTGGTACCTCTCAAATACTTGAGAATCCATTTCACTACCATCCAATATTCTTTTCCTGGATTGTTCACGTACCTGCTTACAACCCCCACTGCATGTGCAATATCAAGCCTTATGCAAACCATTGCCTACATTAAGCTTCCAACTGCTAATGCATATGGAACTTTAGACATATAATCCATTTCTTCTTGGGTCTTGGGACACATCTCCTTACTAAGTTTGAAATGGCTAGCCAAAGGTGTACTAACTAGTTTTGCATTTTGCATATTAAATCTTTCGAACACCTTTTGTATGTACTCTTTCTAAGACAGTGTTAATTTATGATTTTTCTTGTGTCTAGTTATTCTCACACCAAGGATTTGTTTTGTAGCTCCCAAATCCTTCATTGCAAATGAATTTGTCATTTTTCCTTCAAGCACATTTATTTCTTGCATGTTAGACCTTGCAACAAGCATGTCATCTACATACAATAACAATATAATATAGTTGCCATCATTTTGCTTTTTGAGATAAACACAATGATCAAAGTGACATCTAGTATAACCTTGTTTAGACATAAACCTATCAAATTTTAGATACCACTGCCTCGGAGCATGTTTTAAGCCATATAAGGTATTCTTCGACCTGCACACTAATTTTTTCTTCCCTTTGACCTCATATCCTTGTGGTTGCCTCATATAGATCTCTTCCTCCAAATCTACCTGAAGAAAGGTTGTCTTTACATCTAACTATTTAAGATGCAAAACTTTCGCTGCTACAAGACTTAAAATAGTTTTGATTGAAGTCATTTTAACAATAGGTGAAAATATTTCATCAAAGTCAATACCTTTCTTCTGTGCAAACCTCTTCACCACAAGTCTAGCTTTGTACCTCTATTTTCCTCCATCTTCTTCCTTCAACCTGTAAACCCATTTATTCTACAATATTGTTTTACCTGCAGGAAACCTAACGAAGTCCCAAGTCTAGTTATGTACCAAGGAGTCCATCTCTTCTTTCATGGCTAGCTCTCACTTCTTCCTGGTTTCTACCTGCATTTCTTCTTCTTAACATTCTGGTTCACCAAAATCAGTCAACAATACATAATATAATGAAAGATAGTATCGTTCAGGGGGTCCACTTATCCTGGTAGATCTTCTGACACCACTTTCAGGTGTTTGAGGCGCATGTTGTTGTTGTGGTTGTTGATTATTATTATTTTTAGGCGCATTTACTTTTTCTGCGATCTCATCAAGAACTGTGTATTCTTTGTTTTCTTTTTCCTATTTCTTTTCCTGCAACTGATCCTTATACAAGACCTTTTCATTGAATATTACATCTTTGCTCCTAATGATTTTGTGATTTTCATAATCATATAAGCGATAACCAAAATCATTAACACCATATCCAATAAAGGTACATTTCTTTGATTTTTCCTCAAGCTGTGTTCTATTTTCTTTATTAACATGGACAAAGGCCTCACAACCAAAAGGCTTTAAAAAATATTAGTTTACGTTTTTACCTATCCATGCCTCCTCTGGAATACCACCATCCAAGGAACTTGAAGGCCCTTTGTTTATTAGATAAACAATAGTATCTACAGCATCTGCCCAAAATTGTAAAGTCAATCCTAAATGCAATCTCATGCATCTTGCACGCTCCATGATTGTCCTGTTCATCTTTTCTGACACACCATTTTCTTGTGGTGTTCCTGGAAATGTTTTCTCTTTGCGAATTCCATGCTCTGAACAGTACTTGTCAAACTCTTTGCTGCAATATTCACCTCCATTGTCTGATCTGAGACACTTCAACTTCTTTCCTGCCTCAGTCTCAACCAAAGCTTTCCATTTCTTAAAAATATCAAATACATTAGATCTATTATGAATACAATAAATCCAAGTTTTTCTAGTTGCATCATCAATAAAAGTAACATAATAACGAGAGCCACCGAGAGATGATACCTGAGCAGGTCCCCATACATTTCTATGCACAAGCTCTAATTTTTCACTTCTTTTCTTTCCCAACTCTAAAAAATATGGCTCTCTTATGTTTTCCATAAACACAATTCTCACAGAGATCCAAATCAGTATTCTTCAAGCCTGGCAACAAATTTCTTGAGTGAAGAATCTTCATCCCCTTTTCACTCATGTGTCCGAGCCTATGATGCCATAATGTTGCATTTGCTCCCGTGGAGGTTAAAGCATTAACATAATTAGAAATACCATTGCATAAATACAATGTACCAAAATTTTCCCCTTTTTCTATTACCAGGGCTCCTTTAGTGACCTTCCAGGTTTTATCTGTAAAAGTTGTCACAAAACCTTCACCGCCTAACTGCCCTGTTGAAATCAGATTTTTCTTCAAATCTAGAACATGTCTTACCTCCTTTAATAACCATTGGTTTCCATTCTGTTGTTTTACAAGAACTTTACCCATTCCAATGATTTTACAGGGTTTATCATCACCCAGACGAACCTGTCCAAAATCTCCTTGAACATAATCATGAAAATGTTTCTTATCAGGTGTCGCATGGAACGAAGCCTCTGAATCTACCACCCAAGCATCAATAACATTTTCTAAACAAAGAATCAAATCATCTTGTAATACATCGCCTGTCACATTTGCTTCATGATTGTTTTCTTGTTGTGTGTCTCCTTCTTTTCCCTTCCGAGACTTACAGTCTTTCTTCAAGTGTCCTTTCTTCTCGCACTTCAAGTACACTATCCCCGATCTATACTTGGATCTGCCTTTCCTTGATTTACTGCGATATCCTAGGCTCTTTCCTCTTTCCATTTTTCTTCCTCTAGTCTCTGCACTCAAAGCACTACCCGATGTCTCACCGGAGTTTTTTTGTCGCATTTCCTCGCTAAGGATAGCACCGAAAAAACATAATCAAACTTTAAAGTACTAGATCCAAAGACAGAGTTACTAATGGCCATAACTAAACCATTCCAACTTTCTGGCAATGAGCATAGAAATAATAGAGCCCTAACTTCATCATCAAATTTTACCCCTACAAAACTTAATTGATTAGTGACCGTATTAAATTCATTTAAATGGTCAGCAACATATCCACCTTCCGACATTTTCATACTAAAAAAACGCTTCATAAGAAATACCTTATTTGAGGCCGAGGGTTTTTCATATAGTCTGGACTCTAGCCAATGTCGTCATTAAACCTTCTGTTGTCATTTCCTTCGAAATATTAAAGGCTACCGACGTCGCCAAGCACAGTTGTATTGTTCCAAGTGCCTTTCTGTCGAGAATCTCCCACTCTTCGTTTGTCATACTTGACGACTTCTTTGTTTTTCCACTCAATGGTAGGTAGAAATCTTTCTTATACAGATAATCTTCCATCTACATCTTCCACAGCTAGTAGTTTTGGACGTTAAATTTCTCGACCCTAAACCTGCCATCTTCTGGCATTGCACCCTTTCGAACCAGGAACCCCTCTTTCCTGCGAGTTTATCAGCCAAATAGACCTTCGACTATGATACCAGTTGTTAGAAAATTATATATTATAGAGCAATGCAACACAAAAAAATATGCGGAAATACAAACACAAAAAACATAGAAAACAAGAAAGACACAGATATATGTGATTCACCCAACTTGGGCTACGTCCATGGAGAAAAAGCCAGTCCTTCCTCTATATTATCCAGCAAAATGAAGAGACACAACCTACAGCAGATCTGTTGCAATATCCTCTACTCATTCACACAGTCAACCTTTCTATTTCTCACTCAAAATACACACACCACACACAGCCGCAATACAATTCCCTCATACGAAAGAGGTGTTTCCTTCTAGGGCAAAGAACCCTAAATTAAAAATAACTTCTACCGACAAATCATCCACCTAATGAACGGCCCAAATTGACTACGAAATTACATTATTTTTCAAGGCAATTTTACATCTATTTTTAGCTTCGGGTGCGCTGCCCCCAAACCATCGCAAGGGGGGAGGCAAGTCCCCCCCACATGGAGGGGTGTACAGTCTTCTTGGGGTATATATCTAGTTGAAACAAAGACCTCTAAATCAGAATGATAATTAGGCTCCACACCCAACATTGGATTGTTAGATTAAGCATCCATAGTTATGTTCTCAAATTAACTATTGTATAATAATCAAACCCTCGGTTGTTGCACCGATTTTCCCAAGTTGGGTTTTCCCAGGGACTTAGTCCAAAAATAACAGTGTCAAATTGTGTGTGTGCATCTATTCTTTCATCTTTTTTTGTTCTTCCGCAATATTTGTTTTGTGAAGGCTACAGTGTATTATTTTCGTTATTTGTCGTATCACACAGTAATATTTTGTTTTATTTATTTAACAAATAGAGGAAACAATATCAGTTGTTGTAGTAGGATTCAAGATTCCCAAATTTTCACACTTCCATCCTACTTTCCGAGAAGAAAGAGGAAGAGAGTTCAGTATGATAGAGATGCAGCACAATGAAAAGATACTTCATCAACCAAACAGGGTAAGGTTTCAACTAGGGACATCTGATAAGTAGCCCATTGATCTACCTGTCAACAAGCAAATGTTTGAGATTGTGCCACACCGATGACATTTGATGCCATAGGGCATCGTTTGTCTAGAATCTCTAACCCTTTCCTTTTTACTCTATTGTCCTTGGTTAGTTTTATTTTACGTATTTAACTTATGTTTTCTTTCATTCCAGTTTGTTAGAGTATATTTTTTATATTCCAAGTGATTTACTATATATGCATGATGATCTCGATTTTGAATGGATATTTGTTTGATGGACTTTCGTTTTCTTGGATGCAGGATTCTGGGATTCTCACGTTACTTCATGGAAGCAACGTGTCCCCATATGGAGCCAAATGTTGCCCTCATTTTGTCAAAGTTCTGAGGAAGCTGATGTACCAATTTTTTCAAAGGATCAAGATCATCAGGCCATCAGTTTATTGTGTCATTGTAAACCCATTCTACAAATTTGTAATGTAAATGACGCTAGTAAGACCATTTATGTATGTAACAACCTAGGTAAGCGTATTATTTTGGCGAGGGTTTCATCCTAGGAAGTTTTTCATCTCACTGATTCATTTATGTTTCTAAATACGGATGGTCGGTAGAGTTTTTCCCTTCAACCTCACCAAAAAGCTAGGGTGGAATTTGTCATCAAAATATTAGGTGAGTCCTAATGTTTTAGTCGAGTCCCATGGAAAAGTGATTTGGGAATAATTTAAGCTAACTCGTAAAATTATTTTATTACAAATCACTTGATCTACTAGATCATATTGTGTCACGGAATTGGGTGTGTGATTTGAGGATCTATATCGAATGGGTGTTCCCCCTTTGAGGGTTGAAATGTAATTATCTTATGTAAAAAATATTTTAGTGCATGGTCCCCTCAAGTGTCAATTACTTAATTTTTCTAGAAAAATTTAAATTAATCCTAAGTCGGAAAAATAATTAATTAGAGTCAAATTTAAAGTCCTAGAGAAAGTAAATTTTCCAAGTGGAAAAATTCGTGGGTATCAAAGAAATTAATTTTTAGAAGTCCCCCACCAAGGGAATATTGGAAATTTCAAGAAAAAATGGAACCTTGGGCCTTGGTGGTTAAGTCAAAGTCAATTTTTTTGAGAAAATTAGCTCAAAATAATTATTTTGAGCTAATAAAAAATAGGTTAAATGAGAAATTCGAAAATTCCTCAAAAATAAATATTTTCGACAGCAGAGATTAAAATATCATCAAATATTTATCAACGGTCGAGATTATTTTGATGTGGATCAAGCCAACTAGACATTATTTTTCACGTGGAGGATTTATCTATAAATTGAGAGTCATTTGTGTCTCAAGCCATCTGATATTCGGTTAATGTAATTCTACAAAAAAGTTGATGTAACGCTACCATCCCACTGGGAACGTTTTTGAATCATAATAAACACTTTGGGGTGCAGTTCATGGTGTCTATGTTCTACTAATTTGTCGTATGTGCTGGGTACAGGCATTCCTATATTGTGTTTAAATTTTAAATTAAATCGTTATTTCATTGTAGATGATAGGAACACTCTATTGATAAGTTTTGGGCTCATCTTAGATGATCTAATTCATTGTTGTTCTAATGGCTTATGCTTGTGGAATTATATAGTGTTTGCAGGTTTACCCAACCTTAGGCTCCAAGTTCACAAACTATGGACGCAGGCTAACCTTGTTTCGACTTCAAATACTTTTATGGTTTTTCTAACTTCGCTAAGGTTGTAGCTTGCATTTATTCTTCAAAGTACATCTAGCCATTTATCAAAAATCTTCAAAAAAAATATTTCTCAAAATTCTTTTTAAAAGCATTGTATATTTGTACATATTGTAAATAAAATTTGTATAATATATTTTGTAAATTATTTTTTCTAATTGGGGTGTTTGGGGATTTGAAATTTTTGGATTTTTGTATATAATGGGGTTTTGGGTATTTGTAAATTCATTTGTGCAGGTGAAATCAAGTGAGAAAAGTTGGATTAGAGCTAGATCTAAGCCCTTGAAGGTAAGATCTAGCCTCTAAAATTTTTTGTAGGGATAGCTACTAGACAAAATTTGCAAAAAATCGCAGATCTAAAGTAAATTAATTTTGGAGCATGGGTTTTGAAATTTTTCACAGCCAGAAGGCTCAAAGTCCTCCAACCTCAAGGTCCTCCTCCTTCCCTGCGTCAGCCTTTTTAGGGCCTTTGTCACCCTCGAAGGCCCTCCAGATCCTAGCCGTCAACCCCAGAGGGCCTTGGCCCTCCTCCCTCCACCCAACGTCAGAGTTTTCAAACCTTTTTAGGCCTGGCCGTGAGCCT
Source organism: Pinus albicaulis (assembly GCA_034641835.2). Classification (NCBI taxonomy): domain Eukaryota; kingdom Viridiplantae; phylum Streptophyta; class Pinopsida; order Pinales; family Pinaceae; genus Pinus; species Pinus albicaulis. The sequence goes on from CM076577.1 coordinate 1,469,776,853, forward strand.
TTTAGGCCTCAACCCTCCCTCCTAGGGCAGTCGCAGCCCTTAAGGGCTCTTAGGCCCTAGTTCGTAGCCTCCCAAGGCATTTCGCCCCCCTCTCTAGGCTAGACGGCAGCCCTTAGGGCTTGTCATGGGCCTATTTGAGCCCCTCTTCCTCTTTCTTGATCCTCTTAGGCCTTCTTGACCTTAGTCGCTGCCTCGTTCAGCTTTTCCTATCCTCTTTGGCCCTCATCCTAACCCTGGCTTGTCCTCATTCATCCTTGGTTGGCCTCTGAAATTTCTGAACTGAATATTGGTGAGTTTTACAGGTGAAATTAGCTCAAAGTTGGTGTTTTCAGGTGCCACGTGCTTTGGAAAATTTTTTAGAACATGGGCAAGTGCTCTACAAGGCCTTGGGCCTAGGGTTTGATCTTTAAACTCTTGTACTCTCACTATTTTGCTACAGTTGTAATATATTTTTCATAACAGTGACAAAATTCAAGATTAAGTGCCCTAAAAATCATATCAAAGTAATACAAACACACTAAAAGTTTCATGGTAAAATTTTGCTAATTATTTGGTGACTTGAGCATTGTCTCTTGAGCACAGATCTAGCTTGTTTAATGACTGAATATCTCCGCACAATTAGTTAGATCATATCTTATATATTCTAAATACTGCATCTTAAGAGGGGCTAAAAACTCATAATTTCATATTTGCAAATTTGTTCTAGCATTTGGTAATTTTTGGGCACAATTTAGCACACACTCCCACATTGGTAGCTCACAGTTTTCACTGTTTTCTTACTGCTGTCATCAGTTTTTTCAGATCTGATATAACAGTGAATAACGCATCATAAGAGGGTTGATTAACTTGTTTCTTCACTTGGCAAGTCACTTAATGTGTCATTAATCATATTGGGTTTTTACATGCTTAATATTTCTTGAATCTAGGGCATATAGTTGTTGTTGTCCTAAAAGTTTATAAGCACTCATGATCTTTGGTGCTCTTGTGAAGAAGCTTGTCTAAGCATTGATTATTTGAAATCTAACACTCATTTGTTTCTTTTAAGCTCATCCACGAATCTGCACTAAATAAGGACTCACACATCACATCTCTACTACTCTAATCTTGTTTAAGTCACTTTGGGCATTGAAATTTCATGAACATTTAAGTGTCCTTTCTCTTATGTATTTTGTCATCTAATTGGCATTGTCTAAAGAGTGTAATCTTGGCATTATCTTAGATAATTATCATTGGCATAAGATTACTGATAATCATCATTTGAATATCTTGAGTGATTGGCATTTTGTGTTCGTTGGCTCATTGTTAAGTGAATAATTGCTCTTAATTGCTTTCATTGGTTTAGCCTCTTATTGATTGGTATATTGTTTACATTGGCACTTAATAAAATTGGCACATTCTTGGTTGTAAGATTGTTTTATAATTTATCATTAAGTATTCTTGTCATAAGAAGTAATCATAACTTAAAAGTATTTAAACGATTAAACAATCTCAACTCAAGGTTCACTCACGTCCCTTGCATAAGCATTCTAAGCCTAGTTGCACTAATAATTTACCTCCAACAAAACTGCTGCAAGGAAATGTTAGTATGATGAGATGGAACAATATCAAATATTAGCGATATGAAATATGACTTGCAAAATGAATAAAGCTTTTACTTCAATGGTATGACAATATTTAGCAATATGACCAAGTACAAGAACAATAATGGACAATTGCCAGTACAACAAAATTAGAAGCCCACAATTTTCAATAGAATGTCAAATGAGATGATGAGGCTAAATGAGATGTGTTGTCGCACAGATTGTTCAGGGCACCGCGACAACGGTTCAGACTGGGGGCTGTCACTCCTATCCCCAATCTCTCTCTTTAAACTGTCTCCTTGCAAGTTAAGCGAGGTGGACCCTATTGTAAATGAAGAGGAAGAATCCAGGAGACACAGCTAAAACATCAAATACTTATAAAATGAACGAGATTCCACAGATCTAAATTAGATGTCACGTTAAGACCAGTGCCTTATGGAGTCAAACAGAATCCCGTTATGCGATTATAAACCAATAAATGATGACTAACTGCTGCTTATAATAAAAACCACGATTAATCACGATTGTATTTAATGAAAGACACCACAATCATGCATTGAAATATCTTAGCCCCACAGCGATATTATCACAAGATGAAAATGCCCGAGATTTGTAATATTTCCAGATTTATGTTGCTTCATTTAAATTCGATCCAGAAAATGTTTCTATAATCAAATCTTTAGATAAAAATTTCAAATGCATATTTGACCATAGAAAATTTGAAATTTTTTTTATATTTTTTGTATTTTATAAATTTTTTAAGATTTTTTGAATTTTTTATTATTTTTTAAAACAAAATTCTAAATCTAAGTAAAAGATCTAATCTAAAGGTTAAATCCTAAAGTTAAAATTAAACTAAGTTAAAACTAAAAGCTAAGACTTAAACTAAACAAAATTTAAAATCTAAATTAAATCTAAAGTTAAAATTAAATTCTAAACTAAAACACAAATTAAAACAACCCAATCTAAAACCTACGCTATCTAAAAATTAAAGTCTAATGATACAAATCGAATCCTAAAAATATACGACCTAACATTACAATCTAAAACTATGACTAAACTACAATTTAATTACACCTAGGCTAACACAGCAAAATAAAAAATCGAATGAGAACTAAGTGCTAACTTCTATTTATGGCCCAGCTAAAAAATGAAAAACGAAACCTCAAACAAGAGAAAAGACCCCGATTAAATTCAACGCATGAAAGTTTCTTGACGCGGTTTTTTTTTATCTGCTGTTGTCGTTTTGCTTGCAGGTTAGAAGCCCGACGGTCGTGAGGAGCCGCAGAAGGAACGCTGACACAACAAGAGGATCGACGGTCATGCGTTTGACGGCAGAGAGAGAACGCAGGTCGAAAGCCACGTTATTTTTTATTTTTTTTATATGCGTTTTGCAGGAGCAGAGCAGAAAGGGTTCGACGCTGGAGCTGATGAGGCGTGACTCGAATGGAGGAGGAGCTGGATGCTTGGACGAGTTGATTTGAGGGCAAATTTTGAACGCAGGCAAAGGAGAAACGCTGGCTAAGGAGAATGGCACGACGAGTAAAAATCTGATGGTGGAAACGCTGGCTTGCAAGTGAGAGAGCTTGGATGGCAAGGAAAGAAATGAAGCAAGAGGTGAATATGGGCAGCAGTGAGGACGTTTTTTAAAGCTGGACAGTGGAGAGAACAGGGTTTGATGTATGAGAGAAAGCAGATGAGGGCAGATTGAGTAAGAATGAACAGCGATTGAACCCAACACATTTAAATCACCCAGCAACTTAAAAACTCTTCAATGTAAGCTCAGATTTATAACGCTCCTTTAAAAATAACGCCCAAATTTGCCCACAGTGGAGGCTCTGAGGCCAGATCTGGCCTTTGGAGGCTAGATCTGCCTTAGATCTAAAAAAAAAAAATTCGATTTGAACCTGTAACCTGCAAAGACAGCCAGATCTGAAGACACACACGCCAATTTTAACGATTAAAACCTTAACAATCCTAAAGAAATTTACAAATTTTCAAATAATTTACAGTTTAAAACCCTCATGGTCAGATCTGAATCCATTTAGCACAATTTTCAGAAATTTAAAGTTTAAGTGAGAGGCACAAGCCTTCGAAACCCTGCAAAATCACAAATATCGTAAGATAGACCCGGAATTTAACAAATAAAGAGCTTATCAGATTTATGCTTATTGAGAGTCGGCTGGTCCAACCGAAGACTTCCCCAGACGCCTAATCTTAAAAAAAAATTTCCCTGCACACTTAGATCTGAACTTTAGACTGATAGAGATTTAAGAAAACAACATGAGACCCTTAGAAAAATCAGAATGTTATTTTATAAACCCAGAAAACTGCACAAGATACCTGTATGCAGATTAATCCATGTAGGCCATCAACCATAAAATGCAAGAAACCAAGTAGCAGAGTTTAGAGACAATTCACCACATAGATCTGAGAAGGAACATCCAGATTTGTAACCCCAAAGTCTTTGTTTTATTCCTCAAAAAAGTTTACAAGAGCTTCTAAGAGCAAGTGCACGATCCTGAGATCGGATGATTCAAGAATGACAAAGACCTCTAAATTTATAGGACAAGATCTCTAACGGCTAGTTTGGATGATCCTCGTCAAAATAATCTCAACCGTCCAAAAGATTTAATTATCTTTTAATCCGGAGCGTTGAAATTAAAATTTTGGGGAAAAACGAATTTATCATTTAATTCAATTTTAATTAACTCAAAAATATTATTTTTTGAGTTAATTACCCCAAAATTTTGACCTTGACTTAACCACCAAGGCCCAAGGGTCCAATATTTCTTAAAATTCTCAATATTCCCTTGGCCTGAGGCTTTCAAAATCATTTTTCAAGGACCCACAAATTTTGCCTTTAAAGATTTAATCATAACTTAGGACCCTAAATTAATTAAATTTCTGGTTTAAGATTTTATTAATTAATTGACCAGAAAATTTAATTAATTGACTAAGAGGGGATTATAATTATTTTTCCAACCCTCTTTTACATGAGATAATACATTTACATACATGAAGGAGGAAAACCCATTCGTATAGACCCTCAAATAAATACCCAATTCTGCGACTCAAAATATGATCTAGTAGACCAAGTAGCTCAAACTACTTTTACAAGGACTCGATAGAAAACACTAGGACTCACTTAGCATGCTGATGACAAAATCCACCCTAGCTTTGAGGTGAGGCTGGAGGGAAAAACTCTGCCGATCACTTTCGTGAATCAGTGAGACAAAAAACCTCCTAGGATAGAGATCATCAACAACATACTAGGCTTACCTAGGTTGTTACATACATGGACGGTCTTACTTAGATCATTTACATCATAAAATGCAGAATGGGTTTACATCATTATAAAAACTGTCGATCGGCGATGAAATCTGGATGACACGAGCCTCGAACATGATAAGTCCCATTTGAAAAAATGGGGGTGTACTGCTATGGGGTCGTTGACAAAGTGCGGTCAACATCTGGCTCTACTTGGGGACACATTGCTTCATCGAAGGAATGTGAGAATCTAGAATCTGCATCCAAGCAACACACAAAATTATATAAGTAGTGTCCATCCAAACATCATCATATAACATTAAATACATGAAAAATAGAAGCTCTTCTTTTATTCATTATTCTACTTAACATGAAAAGTAAATTTACTCCAACTGCAAAATGAAATGCTGAAATAACAAGGAGTAGGGTTAGAAATACGATACAGAGGATGCCTTGTGGCATCATATGTGCTCAATATAGTGTATGCTGAGCATTTGCCTACTTTCAGGCAAGTCTGTAGGCTGTTTTTTAGATGTGCCATGGCCGATCTTGCATAATGTAGGACTTTGTCTTATCCAAATGTCAAGCTGCTCTCGACTATCAAACGAATCAAACCACCCACTTCTTTTTTGCTTCTTTCTCTTCTTCTGAGTGGGTTGTGATCTCAGCAATGAGACCACTGTAGATTTCTTGTCCTCATCTTGAAGATGCTTGTACAAAATATCTGAAGAACCTGGAGCGTGACCAATATTATTCTGGATATACTCTGTCAATGGTGACACATGAGCTTGGTCTTTCTCAACATCTTTTGAAACCATAGTTAAATCCACCGTGTGATGAGATGGGAATGGCTTTAGTAGACAAGAAGTCTTATGATTTGTTGATGAATCTTCATAATCAAATTTTGGTTGAAATTTTTGTAATTCTTCCATTTTTTCCAATTTCTTTTGTATGGAACTCATCTCCCTGGCATGCCTTACTATTAATTTCGTCTGATTTGCCTCCATATTTTTAATTTCCAACAAGTGATTTTCCTTCATGGCAATCATTTCCTGGGTATGTCTTGCTTCCATTGCAATCATATGATTCTGTAAAATGGACATCTGATTAGAATGATTAACTTCCATCATTTTTAACCTGTTTTCCATGACATTTATTTCCTGTGCATGGCTTTCTTCCATGGAAGTTATCTTATTTTGAAGACTGATTTGGTTAGCTTCCATGTTTTGAATTATTTGCATATGACTGGGTTGCACATCCTTAATCATCTGAGCTGGCTCCTTAACCTGACTTTCATGATCTTCTATATGCATGTGATAGTCCTTACCAACAACATTAATTTGATATCTTGACCTTGCCATTCTACTAGTTATGATCCTTTTGATAACGGGACAAGTAGCCTCTTCATGAAGATCATTACAGGCTCTACAAAAAGGCGGAGCTTCATCCACAAGATTTGCAAACTCAAGTTGATTTGTCGGTCTCTGTTCATAAGATAGGTCTCTTTTCTGCAAAGCATTATTATTTCTAGGTTGGGAATTCTGCGTTTGAGCTCTTTCCATTTGGACCAACCTAGCCTGTAAGACACTTATTTCCTTAGCATGATTAAGCTCCATGCTTTCAAGCTTTTGCATTAACCTTTTCACAGGGTCATCATCATCTTCTAGAGGTTCTTTCAATTTAGTATCTGTCAAAGACATTCCAGATGCTTTCTTATCCTTTTCAATCTCCTCAGCTAAAGATTGACAAGCTTTATAATTTGCAGTTTTAGCCCGCCTTAACTCATATGAAGTATCAGAATCAAAAGCATCAATGTAAAAATTTAGAAGAGATCCATCAGGAGGTTTATGAGTTTGAGATATTTCTCTAAGGATACCATTAAATCTCCTATTAAAATATTCAGTCGTTTCATTTTATTTCTTTTTTATGGTACTGATTTCTCTTACCAAATGCCTATCTTCCCTTTTATCACCATACTTTTCTTTAAAAGTAGCTACAATTGATTCAAAAGTATCAAATGAATTATCAGGCTTTTCCGTAAACCAATCAGCAACATCTTCGCCAAAAGTAAGAACAAAAGTTTTCATCTTTACATCATCGAAATTATTTTTTGCAACTGCAAATCTATTCCACCAGTTAATGAAAGCAAATAAATGAGATTTAACACTAACTACATCATTTCCTTGAAAGAGAGGTAATTTATCCATTTGAGGGAGATCATGGGGATAACCCTGAATATTAGCAAAATTACACGGGGCAAAAACATCCATGATATCGTTTTTAGGATTTTAGAGATAGATCTGTGTTCAAGAATAGTCAAAAGGTCCTCAAGAAGCGAACTTCTTGGCAGGAACTCTTGTAAGAAATGAAAGAGTTGGAGTCGCCACTTAAACATGAAACTAATTCTAAAACAAAAGAAATAATCGAGAGCTAGCAAATGGATATCACGGGGGGATTCTTGTCTGGGAGTAAAAAGATGAATAAGTGGAGTCGCCACCCAAACAAGAAGCCAAACAAAATATCCAGGTGCTAAAAATGCGATGATGAAATGATTAGCGATATGACGAAAGATAAGATGATGAAAATATGCAGAGATGAAAAGTCGTCAGAGAATGTGATCCCTTGCGACAGGCTAATGAATGGCGATGAAAGATCAGAAGATTATAAAATGTCGTTAAGACCAAGGACAGAAAAACTCTATCCCCGACAACAGCGCCAAAAAATGTTGTCGCACAGATTGTTCAGGGCACTGCGACAACGGTTCAGACTGGGGGCTGTCACCTTTATCCCCAATATCTCTCTTTAAGCTGTCTCCTTGCAGGCTAAGGGAGGTAGACCCTTCTAGAAATGAGGATGACAAATCCAGGAGACACAGCTATAACATCAAATACTTATAAAATGAACGAGATTCCACAGATCTAGATTAGATATTACGTTTAAGACCAGTGCCTAATGGAGTCAAACAGAATCTCGTTATGCAATTATAAACAAGTAAGTACGCTTAACTGCTACTTATTAAACCACGATTGATCACAATGATATTTTCTTGAGAATGCCACAACCATGAATAACAATATTATGAGAATGCCAGATACTTGAAAGATTTCCGAAAATAAAAATATTCCAATATTAACGCAGCTCGAAAATCAAAATTATCCACAGTCAAACTTAGATAAAAATTTTGGACACCGATTACTCATTTGTTAATAGCGTTAAATTTTATTTCGTTTCATTTTTTTTTTTTGGGTTTAGTTTTCGAACAGTTTTAAATTTTAAATTCGATTCTTTTTATATATTGTTAATGTTAATCGATTTTAGATTTAGATTTTGTTTTTGTTTTTTTTTTTTTTTTTTTTTAATTTGTAATACGATTTTTGTTAGATTTAGTTTAGGGCAGCGTAGGGTGTTTAACTTAGTTTTAGTTTAGTTTAATTTTTTTGTTTTAGTTTTAGTTAGATATTAGATTTAGTTTAACTTTAGAGTTTAATCTTATTTTGTTTTAGTTTTAGAATTTAATTTTAACTTTAGTTTTATTTAGAGTTTAGATTTAGATTTTTTTATTTTGATTTAGATTTTGAATTTTAGATTTAAAAATATAAAAAATTCCAAAAAATCCCAAAAAATTTAGAAAATACAAAACTTAAAAAATTTTCCGAATTTTCTATGGTCAACTGAGCCTTAAAATTTTTATCTAAGTTTGACTGTGGATCATTTTGATTTTCGAGCTGCGTTAATATTGGAATATTTTTATTTTCGGAAATCTTTCAAGTATCTGGCATTCTCATAATATTGTTATTCATGGTTGTGGCATTCTCAAGAAAATATCATTGTGATCAATCGTGGTTTAATAAGCAGCAGTTAAGCGTACTTACTTGTTTATAATTGCATAACGGGATTCTGTTTGACTCCATTAGGCACTGGTCTTAAACGTAATATCTAATCTAGATTTGTGGAATCTCGTTCATTTTATAAGTATTTGATGTTATAGCTGTGTCTCCTGGATTTGTCATCCTCATTTCTAGAAGGGTCTACCTCCCTTAGCCTGCAAGGAGACAGCTTAAAGAGAGATATTGGGGATAAAGGTGACAGCCCCCAGTCTGAACCGTTGTCGCAGTGCCCTGAACAATCTGTGCGACAACAAGATGCATGACAATGTGAATGGGAATGTTTCAATGAGATTAACGATTACACAATTATGCTTCAATAATCAATATGACAACAATAAAAAATAATGAAGCAACTTAAGATCTCAATGAAACAAGTGATAATTTTGCAACAATACCCAAATACCTTTAGATGTTCTTTAAACAATAGGCACAAATAAAATATTATTCAGTGGAAACACAAGATTCAGATGGCAGATGAGACTGCTAACAAAGAAAATGCAACAAGAACTAAATGCAAAATCTGAACTATGCAGTCCAACTTCCTATATAACATGAGAATAACATAGATGGTGGTTACTGACTAATTAGAAAACAAAAGGCTATCACTGACACTTCGATGAGAGCAACAAGAGAGCAACGAAAACAATTATCAATCTGCTAACCTTCTAGCCATAAGAATGCACAAAGAAACCAACGAAGGACTTCAAGGATAGAATAAATGCAGCAGACTTTACTATCAAGAAGTATCAGTCCACTGTAGCGCACTGATCAGTCACCAAAGAGGTTACAGTGATGCAAGGACAAGAGATAGAAAACTTATTGACTTCTTGTGATTACTATGTGACAATTTTTAGTGTTTTAAGCCTTATTATTGTTAGATTTCTATGTGATTAGGCTTTGTATGGCAATGCTCCAGATTTGGTGCCTTTAGACAATCTGCCATAGGTGGCAGCTGGAAGAAACAAGGGCTTTAGGCCCTGCAGCCCCTTTCCAGTGACTGATGTATCAGTTGTAGAACCAAAAAGCCAAAGTTCTGACCACAGATCAGTGGTGTAATCCTTCCAGAATGCAACATTAACCCTGCAGTGACAAGTAGTTAGCCCTAGATTAGCATGTAGTATGATCAGACTTCCAAAGATGCTCATGGCTAGGGAAAAGAAAGCCTCTAGGCCTTGCCGCCAGACCTAAAGGGATGATTTTGATGGACCAACGAGCTCCAAACCCAAAATAAAGTGATAAAAAGTTAAAACCCTTGCCAAGAAGACGCTAGGCCTTCAATCAACCATTGTTAGCCTTCAAATCGTACACAACGAATTTCACAAGCCTTCTAATGGAGCAGAATTTGCAATGGAAAATTTTTCAAGTCAAAATGATGATAACCCTTGCAAAAATTATGATTCGGCCTGCAAAACAAGTGGAATAAGTCTAGAGTCAAATGCAGTGAAGTTTATTGAGTCCTTTAAGCTTGCAGCTAGTCTAATTAGGCCTAGATAGGCCTGTGGGTAGGACAAGATGGCCAAAAACCCTAGCAGCTACTTTCGAAATTTGAAATCAGACTTTCGGCCCTCACAATTTTGTCAATGAACCTGCCTAAAAAGTTAGATTTGATGCCAAAATATATGGAACCAGTTCTGAAACTATTTGCAAAATAAATATCAGTCAAAACCCTTGATAAACCCCTGTTTGCAATGTGAGCAGCCCTTTAGGGCTAGCATTTCCCAGGAAAAATTTCTATGCTTAAGGAAAGGGTCACAAATTAGATGGATCAAACCCTTGGAGCCCAAATCAGGCTTTAAACCCTCTGCGGCCCGGGCAGATTTGCTAGACGGCCTCCAAAGAGATGCAATGATGCTAAAAACTGTAGCCGCAAGGGCTGGTTCTTCACAAGCTTGATTCTTCTTTGATCTTAGGGATGATCCACCTGCAAAAGAATGAGTTCAAGAAGCAGAACCCTAGCCGTCCTCTTCATATCTACAAAGAAAATCAAAATCAAAACAAACTCCAAATAGCTACATATACAAGAAATGAAATATATATAAGGGTTAGAAAAATTATTTATGATTTATCTACAAAATTCACAATAATTTATAGCTCTAATTAGTGGATCTATTCTTTTATTGCACAATAATATCAGAGATAAATGAGTAAAATAGGATTTTTATATTTGAGCCATGGCCAAGATCTCTACAAAACAATCATTAGATAAGTCCTGAAAGTTTAACACAATGAGCTATTGAGCTTCTTGTCTTGAGAGTTGGTTGGTCCAAGATCTGAATATTGATAAGATCTCTACACACTTAAGATGAAGTTATTACATCAATAGAGGCTAGACACACATAAAATCATCAAGATCTAGAGATACCTACTAGATAAATCGAGTTAGTATCCTTTTCGAAACCCAGTAACTAATGCAAGATACTTGAGAAAATAGTTAATAACTTAAGAAATTTTACTTCAATAGAGCATTAAGAACATGATCCAAAAAAACATTACCACAAGAAACAAAAGAGGAACACCATCACGAATAAACCCCCAAATATTTTTGCTTTATTATTCCAACAAAAAGATTACATCCAACAGACTCAGAGCTCAATCAAATGATTTTGATGAGTACATGATACAATGAGCAGCAAATAACTTCTTTATATAGAAAATGAGAGCATCAAACCCCTTCAAGTGGAAATAACGGCTAGTTTCCTTGATCCATGGATTGATCTGAAGTGAACAAAGTTACTTCTCAAGTTAAATATTCCACAAGACTTGAAATATGAAAATATCCATGAGGATACAAAAATTATATTAGAAAGTATGAATGAATGAGATGATTGAGAATTACAAATGAGGTCTGCTTATATACCTAGGCAGGTGCCTCTTCACGAAAGGTCATGTCTCATCAGACATGGCCTATCAACCTAATTACTAATTAACTAATTAATCATTATTTATATTATTTTATTCATTACATTGCCTTCCTCCTCAAAAAGCTTTGTCCTCAAAGCTTGTTTGATGAAAGGCCTTGATTTCTTTTTCGGCTTCGACTCTCTTCTTATCTCGAGATAGTCATCTTTGTTGATACGAGTCGATACGTTCCTCTAAGTGACAAACAAAACTGTCGCACTGAGAATGGACCGGAACATCCTAAATCAATTTTATGTGGAATCTTGCAGCGACTTTTAACTTGTGATGAATTATCACATGAGTGGATTGCACTGGCATTAGTTTTCTTCAAAACATCAACTTGTTGATTCTGTTTTGAATACGTAGCTTGAGCGAGTTGTCTACTCCTGTGATTTGGATGTCGATAGGGAACTTCTTTGGTTTGACTTTCCCTTCTTAGTTGTGTGGAAATGTTTTGATTTTCTTTTGGCAAGGATGTTATTGAGTTGGTTACAGAACCTTCACTTAGAATGTTCCTCATCTGAACTGCAACATCTAAGTTTGCATCTTCTACAACTTGCTTGTCTTCTTCTTGAGTTGTGACATTTACTGGATCAATGTTCGATTTTTCTTCAACTTGAACTTCTACATTTGAAGGTTTCAACGATAACTTTTCGACATGTTGTTGCACCTTGTTTTCTAATGACTTCTTGTCTTTCTTCAACTTCTTAATTTGCGTTAGTAACTTCTCATTGTGGTCCTTGAGGCGAGCAACTTCTTCATTCTTGTTAGTGGTGATTTTGTCAACGTTTCTTTGCAAATTTTGTATTGCTTTTTTACTTTCTTGAAGAACTACTCTTGAGATATCTAATATGTCTTCCGATGTCACTGAATTCGGCTTCACTGTGACATCTTGTAATTTATTTTTTTTCTTTTTGTAAGAAAATGTCAAAAACTTCTTTTTCATATTAAGGATGAATGACCCTAGTGATTCCATCCAGAGCGAACCCATAACTATATCACTATCGTTGCAAAATAAGGTTTTTGACATTGAATTGCAAGACAAAGAAATACTCCCCAATACTTGGGTGCAAATTCTCTATGTCGCATTGTTTGTCATTTGCGTTAAATGAATTTGTTTCAATTATATTTGATTCAGGGATCACTAATTGGTTAGCACATTCGATACCAACATAATTATTCTCTTGAGTAAGGTCAATAGATATGAGAACCTCCTTTCCCGCAAGTGACCCTTTGATTTCAATTAGCGCATAGACACACATACTATAATTTTTAGGAAATCTTCCCTCCTTTAGTTCTGTTTTGGAAGCAGTTTTGTCTTCTTCTTTTTTTTTCTTTTTTTTTAACACTTGAACTTTGTATTAAAAATTCTCTTTTTATTTGCTTTTATGATTTTTATGAATAAAATGTATTCCTTCTCTTCTTCTTTTTATTTTTCCTCGCAATTTCCACAAATACCCCTTAAAGGACGTTTAGGCATATATATATATATATATAATTAATTTTTATTCAACTAATTAAATAATTAACCAATATCTATAAAATTTATTTTTAATATAAGTTTTTATATATATAAGTTGTGATATGTGATTTAATCGAACGAGCGGATGTGACGAACAAATCAGTGGAAGTGACTTTTCGACGGGGTCAAAGAGCAATGAGTGACGGTTGAGGACAGAGAGACAACGGTCGGGGTCGACGCACGACAATGGACGGTGGGCAACGGGTTCGGAGGTTGAGAGGATGTTGCGTGGCTATCTGTCGGGGCAAGGGAACCGACCACCGAGAAGACTATCAGATTTGGGGAACGAAGAAAGTGTGGTGGCTATTGTGGCTAACGGCAGAAGAGTGTGCAAGGTGCAGGACGAGGACGACGTATGCAGCGGAAGGCGGAGGGCAGCAGTGGGTCAAGGACGGCAAAGAGCAGCGGTGGGTCGATTTATTCAGTGGCGAATATGGCAAAGTGACGTTGGATGTTGCGGTGCTGTGGCAAGACGTCAATGGCAGTTGAACAGTGGGGGTTTGACGATGCAGGCGGCGGGTCAGCCAGGCACGACCAAAGGCTACAGACAGTCGTTGTGGCATGTGAGCTTGGGCGTGTGAGCTGCAGTCATTGACAAACTAGTCGTGTTTCTTTTTTCTAATGCAGCGAAAGTGTATTCTCTGTGTTGTTGTTGTCGATGCAAAGGGCGGCTGAGTGTTCGAGCAGGAAGAGTATAAAAAAAATAATTATATTTTTTTTTTTCCTTCCAATTTTTTTTCTTTTTAAATATATATATATATATATATATATATATATATATATATATATTCTTTTTCTTTTTTGAACTGTTATCTCTTTTTTTCTTTCAAATTTTTATTATGGCCAAAGGCCTGCCGGCAAAATTTCTTCAAATTTTTAATTGTGGCCAAAGGCCTACAAGTGAAAATGGAGAAACTCCAAGATTGGTAGTGAAACGCTTCGACGACAACGAAGTTGACGATTTTTATGGTCAAAGACCTGGATCGGAGAGCGTGGCTCTGTGCAGCGGTTAAACGGTCGAAGGCTCGAACTGCCCTGATACCAAATGAAGCGAACAAAGTTCCTTCTCAAGTTAAATATTCCAAAAGACTTGAAATATGAAAATATCCATGAGGATATAAATATTATATTAGAAAGTATGAATGAATGAGATGATTGAGAATTACAAATGAGGCCTGCTTATATGCCTAGGCAGGTGCCTCTTCACGAAAGGTCATGTCTCATCAGAGATGGCCTTTCAACCTAATTACTAATTAACTAATTAATCATTATTTATATTATTTTATTCATTACATGATCCTTGTCAAATTAATTTGATCCCTTGATAAATAGTGCACAGATCTCCAAAAGAATTCGATCTCCTTGATTGTTGGGTTTAATGGACCAAAAATTGACTTCTAGGTGGTTTTGGCCCACTGGAGAATCTTCAAAAATTAGAATTTTCGTAATTTTCGTATACAAATAACCACCCTAACCCAAAAAGTCTATTTTCTTGAGAAAATATTCTTCTTTGGCCCAACGAATTTTTGGACTAGGACTTTCTACATTGGAAATGAATCCTTTCATATTTTTGACTTCGAAAAAGGACCTTCATAATATTTTGATAATTTCCACTTTGGAGAGAATTTAATTTTTTCTCTCATTTTATTTTTTATTATTTTCTGTCTAAATAATTTTCTTTTTATTTTGATTTTCGCCAGAAAATAAATAAAATGACTCAAGAGGGGATTACACATATTTTCCACCCTCAAAGTGGGTCTAAAAAAATATTTTGGCAATGATATCTAATTCTAAGTAATCATCCACCAAAAATATTTCTAGGCGACACTTTTTACATCAAGATATTTTTAAATAGACATCCGATTATAAGGGGAATTTACAATAGACACATTACCTCTTAGACTCAACCAAATTTTGGGACATAAGGCAAATGATCTAGTATGATAAAAATACAGACTCGATAACACTAGGACTCACATAAGACCTTACCATCGAGCCGCACTCTAGCTTTGGGGGATATGTGGGAGAAAGACTTTGCCGATTATTTGGGTTTGGAAACGCGAATAATGGGCGGAAAGTAAAAAACTAATGTAGACAAGCTGCAATATAATCTGAATACGCGCGAAACTTCTTGTTGGAGGGTCCCACAACACTTTGAACCAATCGAAAGCTAATCGCACTTCGCAATTTTAATACTTAACTTAGTGGTTAACCCCTATTCCATGCCATCTGCGATCACATTGCATCGCATACAAAACAACTTACCATGTGACGGCCTTAACACTAAACTCTAAACTTTGCGATTTGAGAAATCCCTACCGATGCAATTTGATCTCCACCATTGGTCTTTGTGGGATCGTACGGTCCACATTTGTTTTCTTCGATCTACTTCGCATCGCAAATTAAATAACTTATCTTGCAAATTCTTAACCACAATCACTAAAATCTACGATATGCGAGTCTTCACGGGTTGCGATGTGATTTCCCACCGTTGATTTGTGCAAGATCTAACAGTACTCGCTACTGCTTGCACATCCGATTGGCCCTCACTTGGAATTAAATTAGAAATGAAATTACACAGAACCAAGCCCTTGGATGGCTGGATTTTACATTTCCTTTTCTCTCTGTTCACTCCTCTCTCACTCTTCTCTCGCACCTATTCTACACCTTCTCACACCTATTCATGCATATATATATATATCAAAGATGAAAAAATCGCGATATTATCGCGATAATTTGAAATTATCGCGATTTTTTCAACCAAACGATAATATCGGCGATAATTTGAAACGATAATTTGAAATTATCGTTATCGCGATATTATCGCGATAATTTCAAAATAATCGCGATTATTTCAGTAAAAATCGTGGGCCCATCAAATAGCAACCCTATAAGTTCAAAAATCGATTTTTTTTTTTGTCATTTTTGCAGCCCTCTCATTTTCCTGACACACCCTGTTGGCAGTTCATGGTAATGTTAAATTCTTAAAGTAAAAGTGATATTTCCTTTATTTTTCATTTTCATCCTTTTACTTAAATTTTTAACATTACCATGAAATGACTCAAGATGTTTAAGAGTGGTTTCGACCTCATTGGATTTCATATGGAGAAACTAGAATTTTAGATTTCACTCAAAATTCAACAGACTTAATGGTTTTCAGGGTTTCATGGTTTGGGGATTTGCATTGTTTCCATTTGATTCTATTATGTGTAAGGGTATGAGATTGGCATTTGATCAAGAGTATGAAGTCCTTTAAGAACCTCGATGTTGGTGGCATTGATTGTTGAACTTTGTTGATGTTGGTGGTATTGATTGTTGAACTCCCCTACTGTGGCCTTAACAAGAATGTACCCTTCACTCAAAGGAAAACAACTGGTTAGGCATGTTAATCTTTTTCTACTGCATTTTAAGGTTGAGCAATCCAAGTCTGAAGACTTTGAGCTAGATGATGTTTATGTATCTCTTGTTGATGATCCCATTTCTAGTAGCGATGAATCAATGATGAGTATCATGAGGAGGAGGAGAAGGAGCAACAATAGGAGGAGGAGGAGCAACAATAGGAGGAGGAGGTGACACCACCTACCCCTGCTATCGGTAGAGGACGTGGTCTACCTCCTTTAGCTCCTAGTGCTTTAGGATCTGGAGCACAACAGAGTCCATTGCCAGCCCCGCCAACTTCTTCGTCTAGAGGGAAAGCTGTTACATTTTCTCGCAAGAGGGGCAGAGGAAATCAGTAGTATAGGTTCTTTGGTGCATTCCTTTGTATATAACATTATGACTCATGATATGAGATACATTATTATATTTTTTGTTGATATTTTGAGGTTGAGTTGAGACTCGGGACTTAGTATTCAGGACAGGATTCAGTTTTATGTGTGATGTAGCACTAGACATGATATTACACATCTTATATATTAGTTTTTTTTTCATATTTATGTGTCAATGCATTTATTTTATGCTGTAGATGCTTTAAATATTAAAAAAATTGAAAAAAAATGAATATTTTTGTGTGTGCCGATTTTTTCCCGATAATTACGATTTTTTCCGATTTTTTCCCCTCGGCGATAATATCCTGATAACGATTTTTTCATCTTTGATATATATATATATATATATATATACCTGAAAGCAGTTCTTCTTGTCTTTTATTAGTTTTTTGTTTGAACCAATCTAACAAACAAATGCTACCCTATCCTCATGATCTAATCTATTTGGCTTAATTTCCTCGCAGGGAGAAACCAATTGCTATTTTATTCCTAATTATTTTAGCAAATCAAAACAGACTAACTCCTCCGATTTAAAACTAAATAAAATACTAATAACCAATGTTTCTCCACCTCTTGTTAGCCACAACATGTGAACACACAATCACATTGCTGGCTAAATCCGGATGCTCCTGCATCAGACTCCCGGGGAAGAAAAGATTGATCCATCAATGTTTCAAGATCTACATTAAACTTCTGTAACTCTGCTGATGTCATCCAACAGGCATCTTCCACTAGGTTTCCTTTCCATTTGACTAGATACTAGTAATAGGTTTGTCATCTGGTCTTCTTTGTTGCTCTTATCTCCAGAATGGCTTCCACTTCTTTCTTTGTTGTCTTGGCAATTGTTCCTTCCAATTCAAACTTTGGTCCTCCTCTTCTGTAAATTCTTCTTGTAGTTCTTTCTTTGTTCCTTTGTATGGGTACAAATATGCAATATTAAATATGGGTGATATCACAATTCCTGCTGGTAATTCAATCTCATATGCATTTGAGGAAAACTTCCTCAAAATTCTACATGGCCCTATCTTTTTCTTAAATTCTACATGGCCCTATCTTTTTCTTTTTTAGTTTGTTATAAGTCCCAACTGAAAACCTTTCCTTCCTTAAATAAACCATGACTAAATCATCTACTTGAAACTCCCTTTCAGTCCTCTTCATATCATCTCTTTGTTTATACTTTTGGGTGTTTTTTAGTAAGCTTTGTTTGACATCTTCCTGCAACTTCTGTATCTGTTCTACAAATTCTTCAGCTTTTGCACTTCTTGTCTCTTGTTTGCTCAAATCTCTAAGTTCATACACCCCTCTTGGATGCATCCCAAAAACAATCTGAAATGGACTCATTCCAGTACTCCGATTAAGAGTATCATTACAGGCAAATTCAGCTTGAGCAAGTGCTAAGTCCCATTGCTTTGGATTTTTGTAAACCAAACTCCTTAATATATTTCCCAGGCTCCTGTTCACCACTTCAGTTTGTCCATCCATCTAAGGATGATAAGCTGAACTGAAACTGAGGTTTGTACCTAGCTTCTTCCATAGAGTCCTCTAGAAGTGAACTTTGTATCCCTGCCTGAAATAATACTCATAAGCAGTCCATGTAATCTTATAGCTTCAGAGAAAAACAAATTAGCGATGTGAGTTGCATCACTAGTTTTTTTTACAAGCAATAAAATGAGCCATTTTAGAAAACCTATCTACGACAACATAGATAGAATCATGTCCTCTTTGAGTCTTTGGCAAACCTAAAACAAAATCCATGCTGACAACATCTCAAGATCTATTGGGTATTGGCAATGGCTGATATAACCTAGTGTTTTGGCTTCTTCCTTTGGCCTGTTGACAAATCCTGCACTTCTCAACAAACTTTTTGATATCAGTTTGCATTTTTGGCCAATAATAAAAAGCACTTACTTGAGCAAATGTTTTATCCTGTCCAAAGTGTCCAGACAGTCCTCCACTGTGTTTTTCCTTAATCAGATTTTCCCTCATGGAACACTTAGGTATACACAATTTATTATTCTTGAACAACAATCCTCCTTGAATCA
Organism: Pinus albicaulis; assembly: GCA_034641835.2. Lineage (NCBI taxonomy): Eukaryota > Viridiplantae > Streptophyta > Pinopsida > Pinales > Pinaceae > Pinus > Pinus albicaulis. The sequence goes on from CM076577.1 coordinate 1,469,795,819, forward strand.
AGTAATCTAACCACTGGCTTCTATTATGAATCATTGGATTCTTAACAACTGCATATATTTCTTTGAAATATGTGTCTTCCTCATTCATGTCAATCATCTCTTCGACCCCAAAATGCCAATCTTCAATTCCTGCAGAACCAAATTTACTCTGCTTAAAGCATCAGCAACTTTGTTTGACTTACCACTTGTGTGTTTCATTACAAAGGTAAAACTCTACAAAAACTCCACCCACTTTGCATGCTTTTGGTTCAACTTCGGCTAATTATTTATGAGCTGTAGTGCATGGTTATCTGAATACAACACAAATTCTTTGGGCAACAAATAATGCCTCCATTTCTTCAAAGCCTGCACAATAGCATAGAACTCGTTATCATAGAATGAATACTTCTTCTTGGCCTCATTTAACTTTTCACTGAAATAAGCCATCGGTCTCTACACTTGACTCAAGACAGCTCCAATTGCTATCTCACTGGCATCAGTTTCAACTTGGAATATTTTATCAAAATTTGGCAAGGCCAAAATAGGTCTTTCAGTGATCTTCTTTTTCAACAACTTGAAATTCCGATCTGCTGCTTCTGTCCATTTAAATGGCCGGTTGCTCTCCTTTATTGTTTCAATTATTGGGGCACAGATCTGACTAAAACCTCTTATAAACTTTCTGTAAAAACTTGCAAGACCATGAAAACTCCTTACCTCAAATAAACTTCTTGGAGTTGGCTAATCCAGTATAACCTGAATCTTTTTGGGTCCATCTTCAAGCCTTCTTCTTAGACTATAAATACCAAGTAAATGAACTCCTTCTTTGTCATAAATAAAATAATGTAAATAGTAATTAATTAGTTAATTAGTAATTAGGTTGAAAGGCCATGTCTGATAAAACATGACCTTTCGTGAAGAGGCACCTGCGTAGGTATATAAGCAGGCCTCATTTGTAACATTCAATCATCTATCTCATTCACACTTTTTAATATAATATTTGTATCCTCAATGGATATCTTTGTATTCCAAGTTTTCTGGAGTATTTAACTTGAGAAGGAACTTTGTTCGCTTCATTTGGTATTGGAGCAGTTCGATCTTCTGGCTGCTCACTGCTGCACAGAGCCACGCTCTCTGATCCAGGTCCTTGACCATCAAATTCGTCAAAGTTGTTGCCGTCAAAGCGTTTCGCTACCAGAATTTGGAGTTTCCCCAGCTTGCCATTTGGCCTTTGGCCATTAAACATAAAAAGAAGAAGAAATAAGTTTAAAAAAAAGGGGGGGGGGGGGGACGTTAAAGAAAAAAACAAAAATTCGAAAAGTCAAAACATAAAAAAAAAAACTATTCAGGCCAGACGCCAAGACATACCAAAACCGTTGCCACGACTACACACATAACCTCATTCCTTGTCTTGTCACACTCTCATACGCTGCTTCCGCCTTCCAAGATCCACAGACTACCATTGTGACCACTATGATCTCGCTCACCACTGCAAAAATATATATATATATATATATATATATATATATATATATATACAACAGCAAATTCACACAGCCGCTATGGCCGCCGTCGATCCCTGTCTGGCCACCCCACCGCCGTCTACCCTGCCTACCTGCCACGGCCACTACCGACAGCAGTAGCTACCAGGCCATCCGCATTCGCCTGCAACCATCGTTGTTGACCAACACTCCACCACAACTAGCCGAACACCGCTACCACCGACTATCCTTTCGCCATCGCTGCATATCCCTCCGCCATCGATTGTTTCTCCCTGTCTCCACCCACAATCCCGACGTCGCTATTCATATCCCTGCCATCGTGAAGCTGTGAAGAACAATTCTCATTTCCGAATTTTCCAAACGTTACAACCTCCACTTTTACAATGCCTGCCTTTACATGAGAATGACATTCCTACAATTTTATTAAAAATTACAAATTTATTAAAAAGTGCAGTAAATTAAATATTGAATAAGGGTCGTGACTCTTCTGAATTCAGAAGTTAAAGTATATTTAATTAAAAATCAAGGGAGTAATTTAAAGAGAAAAAAACCAAGGGAGATATATTAAGGGAACAGAACAAGTGATATATATCATAAAATAAATATAAGTGTATAAAAAGTTATTAAAGGGTATAAAAAGTTATTAAAAGGAAAAAGGATTTGAAGTTATCTTTATAAGAAAAAGAAAAGAGATATTTAAATATAAAATACATACAAAAAATATATATACAAGCGAAATATAAAAAAATCAACACTCACAAAGTACCCTAATAGTGAGTTAGTGGAATATTAAAGAGTTATTTTGAATTTTGTTAAATATTATTTTAGTGGAATTAGTAAAAACAAAAAAAAAGGGAAAAAAATAAAATAAAATAAAAGAAGATATTGAAAAGGTCAAAATACAAGGTTGTGCCAAAATTTTAGAAGTTTTGAATATATATATATAAAAGGTGAAAGGTGAAAAGTGAAATTTCAAGTAAAAAAAATAAAGACATTTTAATATTGAAATCAAAAGGTGAAGAGGTAACCTTAAAAGGTATTTTGAAAAAATAAATATTATTTAAAAGGACTTCAAAAGTGAAATTGTGCCAAAGGATATTAAAAGAATATCTGAAGTAAAATGGAGTCTAATTCGAAAAGGAAAGAAGGAAGATTTCCTGAAAATTATAGTATGTTTGTCCGTGCGCTAATTAAAATTAAAGGGTCACTTGCGGGAAAGGAAGTTCTCATATCTATCGATCTTAATCAAGAGAATAATTATGTTAGTACTGAATGTGCTAACCAATTAGTGATCCCTGAATCAAATAAAAATTAAAACAAATTCAATTCACGCAAATGAAAAACAATATGACATAAGGAATTTACACCTAAGTATTGGGGAGTATTCCTTGGTCTCGCAATTTACCGTTAAAACCTTATTTTGTAATGATAGTGATATAATTATGGGTTCACTCTGGATGGAATCACTAGGGTCATTCATCCTTAATATGAAAAAGAAGTTTTTAACATTCTCCTACAAAAAAAAGAAAATAACGCTACAAGATGTTAACTTAAAGCCAAATTCAGTGACACCTGAAGACATTCAAGAAATTTCAAAAGTAATTTCTCAAGAAGGTAAAAAGGTGATACAAAATATGCAGAAGGAAATTGAAAAAATCACCACTAACAAGAATGAAGAGGTTGCTCGCCTCAAGGATCACAACAATAAATTACTAACACAAATTAAGAAGTTGAAGAAAGACAAGAATTCGTTGGAAAACAAGGTGCAACAACTTGTCCAAATTAAATCGTCGAAACCGACAAATGTAGAAGCTCAAGTTGCAGGAAAAACAAACATTGATCCAGTAAATGTCTCAACTCAAGAAGAAGACAACCAAGTTGCAAAAGATACAAACTTCGACGTTGCAGTTCAGACGAGGAACATACTAAGTGAAGGTTCTGTAACCTACTCAATAACACCCTCGACAAAAGGAAATGAAAGTCACACCAAAAAAGTTCCCTATCGACATCCAAATCATGGGAGTAGACAACTCAACCAAGCTATGTATTCGGAACAGAAACAAGCTGATATTCCAAAGAATACTAACAAGTCATCACAAGTTGCCAGTCATCGTAAGATTCCACAGAAGATTGATTTAGAATGGTCTGATCCATTCTCAGTGTGACAATTTTGTTTGTCACTTGAAGGATCATATCAACTTGTATCGACAAGGATGACTGCCTCGAGACGAGAAGATGTTCGTAGCAGAAAAAGAAATCGAGGCCTTTCATCGACAAGCTTTGAGGACAAAACTTTTTGAGGGGAAGGCAATGTCATAAATAAAATAATGTAAATAGTAATTAATTAGTTAATTAATAATTAGGTTGAAAGGCCATGTCTGATAAGACATGACCTTTCGTGAAGAGGCACCTACGTAGGTATATAAGCAAGCCTCATTTGTAACATTCAATCATCTATCTCATTCACACTTTCTAATATAATATTTGTATCCTCAATGGATATCTTTGTATTCCAAGTTTTTTGGAGTATTTAACCTGAGAAGGAACTTTGTTCGCTTCATTCTTCATGAAACTACACCTCTTCAAATTTATGAGCAACTTCTCCTTTTGCAAAGTACTTAACACTAGCTTGACATGCTCCAAATGCTCCTCCTTACTCTGTCTGAAAATCAGAATGTCATCAAAATAGACTATCACAAACTTTCCTGCATACTCTTTCAAAACCTCGTTCATTAGTCTCATAAATGTGCTTGGTGCATTAGTGAGCCCAAAAGGCATCACTAACCACTCATACAATCCATTGTTGGTCTTAAAAGCAGTCTTCCATTCATCTCCTTCTCTAATCCTTATTTGATGGTATCCACTCTTCAAATTATTTTAGTAAAATACTTTGACCCACTTAAACAATCCATCAAATCATCTATGTGTGGCAATGGAAATCTATACTTGATAGTGATCTTGTTTATGGTTCTGGAATCAGTACACATGCGCCACTCACCTCCTTTCTTTGGACTAAGCACGGTCGGTACTGCACATACACTAAGACTTTCTTTGATTAGTCCTTTATCTAACAGCTCCTGTACCTGTCTTCCAACTTCTTCATTCTCCCGAGGGGTCATTCTATATGCTGCTTTGTTTGGTAAACTTGCACCAGGTATTAAATCTATGTGATGACTGATACTTCTAATTGGTGGCAATTTACTTGGTAATTCATCAACAAGTATATCAGCATAATCATCTAACAGATTTTTAATTTCCATAGGCAGATTGTCTAAATTTGTAGAAGTCAAAATTACCTTGGGTTTACCCACAATAGCAAAATGCATTCTTTGTCCTTTTTGACTTCTTACAGCAATTCCTTTCCACTAATCAGCATAAAATTATTCTCGGTTGTTCCTTTATCTGCTTCATCCTTCAAAGGTAGCAATATCTACTTCTTTCCATCCTTCTCTATGGTGTAGGTATTCCTTTTGCCATCATGAATGGCTTTTCTGTCAAATTGCCAAGGTCTTCCCAACAATACATGGCACACGTCCATTGGCATCACATCACACAATATGACATCCATTGGCATCACATCACACAATATGACATCCTTATATGTACCGATCTGTATCTCTACTTTGCATTGTTCTATCACCAAAATCTAATGTCCCTTTTGTAGCCACGACACTCTGTAAGGAGTAGGGTGTACCATCTTACTAAAACCAAATTTCTCAACCAACTCTGTGGAAACAAGATTATCAGTGCTTCCACTGTCAATCACAATTTTGTAGCACTTTTCTTTACACTTGCATACAGTCCTAAATAGACTCTTCCTCTGCGCTAGCTCATTTGCTTGCTTCTCTGCCTTAAGCAATACTCTTTTGAGCAGTAAAGACTCTCCTGCCTCAGGTGGTTCTTCTTTTCCTGTGACCTAAGGATTTTCTTCCTTTGCTTCAGCTACATTCACATTCTGCTAATTTGTCGGTTGTTATGAGGACAATCCCATGATCTGTGTCCCCATTCTCCACATGTGTAGCACCAAATTTCTCTTCCTCGGCCTTTGCCTCTGGGTGCAAATCTCCCTCTACCAAAGTCTCCTCTCTATGGCAATCTACTACTTGAAGCTTTTGTTTCATTCTAAGAGTGCTGAAACCTTGATCTGAATGTTCCTCTTCTTCTTGCTAGACGTTTACCTCTATTCCTCTGACTTTGCTTCCTCAACATTTTCTCCTCTACCTTCAAAGTTGCTTGGTAGGCATCCTCAATTGTCTTCAGACTCAACAAACCGATTTCATCATGTATGTCATACCCTAAACCATTGATGTATCTGGCTACTTTCTCCATCTAATGCTCAGCTTGTAAAACTCCTCTATATACTCCTTGACAGTCATTCTTTTCTGCCTCAAATTCTGCAATTTCTTGAAAAGATTCAATTGATAGTCCTTTGGCATAAACTTATTCTTCAACCTCCTTATCATTTTATCCCACTGCTTGATCTTAGGCTTTCCTTTTCTAACTCTAGATGTTTGTAGTTCATCCCACCAGATAGATACATGGCCTTTCAACATGGTAGTTGCATACTTTACCTTCTTCTTATAAGTAGAAATACTTATCCATTGAACTGATCCAATCCATCAGCTCGTCCACATTAAGTTTCCCCTCGTATGAAGGAATCTCCATTCTCGGTTTCCCACTAACCTTTGCTAATATCTTGAAAACTTTAGTTGTCTCATCTTCTATCGCTTCTTCTCCCTCAAAAGTTTCCTCCGCTGCGCTGACATCTCCTTCATCAGGTGCTCTCCTCTAAGCAGTCTCTACTGTCTCCATTCTTGTACGAAGATGTCGAATCTCATCTAGCAAAATTGCATTACCTTCCAGCCTTCCCCGACCTATGCCAGCTCCTCTCCTGGGTGGCATATTTGCTCCAACCTTCGAGAACAGAACTCAACGTCTGCTCCGATACCAAATGATGCAGACAAGCTGCAATATAATCAGAATACGCGCAGAACTTCTTGCTGGAGGGTCCCACAACACTTTGAACCAATTGGAAGCTAATCGCACTTCGCAATTTTAGTACTTAACTTAGTGGTTAACCCCTATTCCATGCCATCTACGATCACATCGCATCGCATACAAAACAACTTACCATGCGACGGCCTTAACACTAAACTCTAAACTTTGCGATTTGCGAAATCGCTCCCAGTGCGATTTGATCTCCGTCATTGTTCTTTGTAGGATCGGACGGTCCACACTTGTTTTCGTCGATCTACTTTGCATCGCAAGTTAAATAACTTATCATGCGAAGTCTTAACCACAATCATTAAAATCTGTGATATGCGAAGTCTTCACTGGTTGCGATGTGATTTCCCAACGTTGATTTGTGCAAGATCTAACGGTACTCTTTGTTGCTTGCACGTCCGATTGACTCTCACTTGGAACTACATCAAAAATTAAATTACACAGAACCAAGCCCTTGGATGGCTGGATTTTACATTTCCTTTTCTCTCTGTTCACTCCTCTCTCACTCTTCTCTTGCACCTATTCCACACCTTCTCACACTTATTCATGCATATATATATCTACCTGCAAGCGGTTCTTCTCGTATTTTATTAACTTTCTGTTTGAACCACTCTAACAAACAAATGCTACCCTATCCTCATGATCTAACCTATTTGGCTTCATTTCCTCGCAAGGAGAAACCAATTGCTATTTTATTCCTAATTAATTTAGCAAATCAAAACAAACTAACTCTTTCCATTTAAAACTAAATAAAATATTAATAAGTTTCTCCACCTCTTGTTAGCCATAACATGTGAACACACAATCACATTGCTAGCTAAATTCGGATGCTCCTGCATCAAAAACTCCCTAAAGTGATACTCTTTAGCAAGGAATCTTAGGCTACCTAGATGTTTTTACATGGCTTCATAGTCACACTAGAATCATTTTTACAATACAGGGCCACAGGGCTACAGAATTTGGGATTACATTGATACATTGGAAGATGCATGATGATGATGACTTTGAAAAAAAATTATCCACTGACATTTACTCTGCTTCTAGGGGCAATTGACAACTTGACACACATGCGATCAACAAGGTCTATGGTACATCCATCAAATGGCAGGTGTCATCTGAAGTAGTGGTAGAAAGGAGTGGGGAAACAATGAGGCTCCAAGCCACATGCCATGGTACAAGGGTAGCTATAATGAGGAAAGCCCACACATTGGGTGTATAGATGTAGGAGGGAGCAATCGTGGTACATGAATTATCTCAGCCTTTGTTTTTCCACCCTTCTTCATATACCTTTTGCCTTTTATTGATTTTTCTTTCTTTTAATTGCCCGTGGTTCCAAGGGATGAGAGCATGATGTGCATGATAAAGCAGTGAATACCCCCTTAAGGTTGGGCAGTTCATTGCCCAACAGGGGTTGGGACAATTATGGGTTCCTAAATGATGCAAGGGGCACACATACGGGCCCTAGAAACCACGTTGATGGCCATAATAATAGGTGGTAGAATACATGTTCGACTCATTAGGGGAATTTTGAGGTCTAAAATGGGCCTCCTAAGGAAAATGTACAATCAAAATTCACTTTATGAGAACCAATCACATTTTAGGGGATGACATCATCCCTAATAGTTGAGGTGTCATTGCTTGAGTAAAAAGTACTTACATGTCACATTCTCAATGGTGGATAAAAACTCATGGTTAACCATGGTATTGCTCTAAGTACTTTTAAAGTCAAAGTAAAGTACTCATAATAAATGTCGTTTCACAACTTTTTGAATAAAAATATATTATTGTCATTTCATATTTCTTGAAAGAAACAATGCATATCCCTATACATTTATTATATTATATTATATTATATTATATTATATCATTTTTATATAGTATATTAATTACATGTTATTATACAATTTAAATAATATAAATTTTAATTAATAGCATATAATATAATTAAGAATTTAAAAATATATTTGTATTTTATTTTAAGTTATTTAAGTACAAAAGACAAATTCATTAGTTGTTCAATGATAATGATTTTTTCTTGAAAAGCTCATTCTTATTTGTAGTCACATCAATACAATTTTTTTATTAATTTTATTTTGGTACAACTTTTGAATTGAATTTAACTATGGTTATATGGATTGTGGTGCAAAAAGTGAATTGAAAATCATAAATATTACTTTATTGGTTTAGCTATTATTTTATTATTTCCTTAGGAGGCCCATTTTAGACCTCAAAATTCCCCTAATCTTTACTCACATGCTAAATTCTTATGTCTCGACCATTTTTTGCATTTGGTGGTACATTTCATGTTGTAAGTGGCCAAATTATGTTTTTAACTTTTCTTTTTAGTTGCATCAACCTCTAGGGCATCGTTCCAGGCTCAACACAAGGTGTGCAAAAGCGGAGGGGGAGGCTAACTCCTTATGGACCCAATGGACAAATGTGAACCCAAATGAGAAAAGTGTGAAAATGGGTTATAATGAGCGGAGGGGAGTCAGATATACAATGTCGAGAAGCGGGACCACGCAACCAAGATCAGTGTTTCCCAAGTAGTTCCACTCCTAAAACTAGTAGCCAATAGAGGAGATCCCACAAGACCAGGATACAAGATTAACCACCAAGTTGGGACAAGGGAACAAGAGTACAAGCCAAGCAGGGCTTTTTTTAAGGATTTACTATTTTTCCTATATATTGTATTAGAGGCACCTATTCTGGTTTGAAAATTCACATTTAAAGAATGTAAGTGAAGTTTCAATAAAAACCATGTAATTTACTATTAAAATTGGAAAATTGCTGCCAAAAATCACCCATTTAATCATATATATGTAGAAAATAGGTGAATTTTTAAAAAAATTAGCGAATTTTTGAATTTTTAAATGTCCAAAATATAGCCCATTTGTGAAATTTCGCCCCTAAAATTTTCTTTGAAGCCAAACCCATTCTTTCCACCGAATCCCCCCACTGATCCATGTCCAAATGTGTCCAAAAAAAGCTAGCATAAATACTCAATTGCATAATGAAAATTCATACCTTTGAAGTTGGAATGCCCACCTTCAAACATACAATCATAAGAGATGAGTGAGGGCACATAATAGTTGGCTCAGGTGGCGGAGAATGGTGGCACATCGAGCTATCTGGTGGCAGCAAGGGGTTGTTGCTTGCCAGTTGAAGACAAATCAAGGAGAAAATTTCTCCTATAGGGGTCACCCACTAATGATGGGTAATAGGTCTCACACATTTATAGCTCTCTAATTGATTGACTTAGGAGCCCTTAGATCCATTTAGGTGTCTCCTCTACAATAATTAGAATATACGAATAATATATTTGGGTCTCAAGCACACAACCTTGGATCCAAAAGCCATTGCTTAGGTATTTTCCCACAAAAGTCTATTTTTGTGGGTTTTATCCACACCAACCTAATACCCGAGGCTTGTGGGAGTACCTCCTGTTACCCACCAAAAGTAGGTGATCTAGTAGGAGAAATTTTCTCCTAGATATTTGTTAGGTCCCTATAATACTAGTGTATCCCCCTTATTGTTATTCTTAGTGTAGCCCCCTATTGTTATTGTTGTTCCCATGTACCCCAATGTTGTTATTGTTGTGCCCCATAGAAACCCACTATTGTTATTGTTGTGCCCTTACATTATTATTTTTATGTAGGCTTTGATTATATTGTGACCCCTTGGACTCCTATATATACCAAGGAGATTTTATCATTTGTATTATCCAAGAATTGTTCATTTATGTAATGTAAAAGAGGTTTCCCCCTCGAAAACAATAATTTTTAGGTCTTTGATCTATCTTTTCTTCTCCTTTGTGAGCTGATTGCATAACATTTGGTGTCAGAGCTATGGATTCTAGTGTTCCGCTGCTGCAAAAGGGTCATCTTGGCATTTTTGCTCTAACTTCTTTTCTATTAAGGTTCGGAAGCTGAAATTGCAACCACGTGGAGCCGAAATCTTGATGAACTTCTTGTAAAAAGTTCAAATCTTGGTTCGCTATATTTTCTGAGATATGTTTCGAAGAAGTTAGGTTTTTTGTATGCTTCAAAAGTCGGTCTCAAACAAGTGACCTTGGGAAAATCGTCGTAACTTTCTCTACAAGCATCAGATTTGAATTTCGTAAAAAGTGACAGAAAGTGCATGGACTGTAGTTTTTCGTGTAGCATTTTTAGGGCCGAGGGTTGAAAAAGCGACATGTGGCATTTATTATAAGTTCGCTCTACTGAACCAGTCCATAATCAAGTCATCGTGGGAGATTGGGCATAACGTTATCTTGAATAATCCAATTTTGCTCTGAATTGTGGCGTTGGAGAGAAGGCTCAAAGGGCTACCACGGGATGGAATTTCAGATCTTAGAGATCCAAAATTACAGAGGTACAACGATTCTAGAAAGAAAGAAAAAGGTGTGTATTTTTTAAAATTTTGCATAACTTTTGTTTGAAAAATAAGTTTGAAGTGATTCAAAGGGCATAGTGAAGCATAGATATCATTGCTTGATTCCAAAACGCCTCAAAACAAAAAAATGGGCACACCAAGTAAGCAACTAGAAAACTCTTCTATGACACATGAAGAAGAGGAAGAAATGCAGCATGATATATGAAAATTACAAGACCAAGTGCAACAAATTTCGCTCTCACAAAAAGTAACAAAAAATGAATGATGAATGTTAAGATAGATGGTATAAAAAGGGACATGGGAAATTTGAATGATGGTTTAAAAGCAGACATGGAAGCAATGATGAATATCAAGATAGAAGGGTTGAAGGACAATTTGGAAAAGTTGCTAGAAGAAAGGTTTCCCAGTGGTGACAAGGAAATCCATGAAAATCATGATGAGGACAAAAGGAATATGAATTATGATTTTAGAGACTCCAATATTGGGTTTAAGAACCACCACATTCCAAAGATCGATATGAGGAAGTTTGATGGCAAGGATCTGATAACATGGATACTACAGATGGAGCAATATTTTGATCTCCATGATGTGCAACACACACAAAAGGTACACATTGCATCTTTATTTTTAGAACCCAATCAGTTTGTATGGTATCGATGGCTTTGTTCTCGTAAACCACTTGTCACTTGGTTATTTTTTTACGGAGGAAATGATAACACAAATATGAAGATACAAAGAGCAACACCTTCTTTAGCCAATTGATAAATCTCAAACAAAAGGGTTCAACGGCGGAGCACATCGAGGACTTCCAAAAATTGAATGTCAGGGTAATTGATATTCCAAAGGAGCATAGGATTGATGTCTTCATACGGAATTTAAACGATAATATACAACATGAGGTTCGTCTTTAGGAACCTGATTCATTGGAGAAGGCATTCAGGGTGGCAAAAAAAGTTGAAAGCAAAATTATGGAAACAAGGAAGTCTACCACTCACAACTATAAACAAGTGTTGTTGCTCCTAGCCTTCCACAACCTACAATGTTGACACCACAGCAATTGGAGGAAAAAAGAGCAAAAGGGCTTTGTTACAGTTGTGATAGCAAGTACACTAAAGGTCATAAGTGTGCTAAGAAGAAATTATTCTACATAAATTGAGAAGAGGCGGAAGAATGCTAATCAAAGTTGTCACTGATGTCAATATGGCATTGTTCGTGATGGCAAATTCTTATGATGTGTGATGTTGCCTAAATGTCCATTGATCATAATACCCTAATGGGGATGTCCTTGAACTAACCATGAATATGCTCTAGAACCCTTAGGAAGATGAAGAAGCCCTAGAACCCCATGAAGATAAAGAAGCCCTAGAACCCAAATGATGTCCTTACCCATAATAAGGAAGTCTAAAGATGCCCATGTTGACCTAATAACTAAAAAGCATATATAAGAAACCCCCATAATTCCTTATTTCTAAATAAAACTAATCCCTATTCTATTCATATTACCCTCCTATCTCTTTTTACCTAATACAACACTATTCCTATTAAAACTTTATTTAAAGCCTCCTAGTAATTTATCCTAACTTTTCCTTATTTCGTATTCTAAAATTATAACAAATAAGAATATGACTCGTGCCTTGTAAGTTGGATTCATTTCCCTTGATGTCGGTTCAATTCACGGCAAACATTCACTATATATATATATATATATATATATATATATATACATCTACGATACTTCAACTTCATTAGGGACTCGAGATTCAATGAGGAACATAATAGTTCACAACTCGTACAGCATTTGAAGCTCAGACTTTTCAATAGCATCCTTAGACTCCTCCACAGATGCTTGGCCCCTCATCAAAGTGAACTCGGACCAAGCCACTTCCATTGGACCTATAACAGGAAGCTCACAACAACTTGGTGCTACTTTCAGTGACCTGTGGCTTGTAGCTTGGGTTGCTGGGAAATACTTGTTGAGGTTTCGGACAGCACACTAGACACCTCAAAACTTCAGGACAGCCACTTGGAAGCTTGGATTGGTAACCTTGTGACAACGTTGAAAGGCTCAAATAAACTCAAATTCCTATCTTTGAAACCGTCTTAAGTTTTTGGGCTCGGTGGTACCATTTTCAATGTTAAGGTTCAAGCTTAGGCATATATTTAAAAGACTGGGTTTATTAAACAATATTGTGAAACTCGGAGGTACAGTCAAACCTTGGGCAACCACTTGTGGAGGGTAGACAAGACTTCTTTGATATATGTTGTTGTAGCACCACTTCTAGACAGCGTGCCATTTCTGGGCAACATTATTTGTTGGTAGTTGGTGGCAGTCTTTTACCATAGCAGAAATAGCCTTGAAGTAAAAGGCTTGGATATAGTCTTAAGTGACATCTTTGAGAATTTGTTGAGTAGTTTGGAATACTATCATTTGGAGAACTCATACTTAAGAACAGTCACTTGTTAAGAAGCCTTCACTGACCTTGGAGTTAAACTTGAAGACATGATGCTTTGTTGAAGCCCTCATGAAGTAACCTTGGAGAGTTTGTTTGGGTACAATGAAGAACTGTGGAGACACCTTCATGTGAAGAATAAGGTTTTCATTGATGAAGTGACGTGGAGACTAAGAGAAGGCATTGTTGAAGATTGACAGGGCTTGTTGAAGAAGACAATGAGAGTCGTGAAGCATAACCAAATATATCTTGACGAAGTAAAGCAAGGGTTGGAACCCAAGAGGTTGGTGCCTTGGAAGATAGGCTTGGAGCCCTAGAGGATAGGAGTCCTCAAGAAACCGGGATGGAACTTGTACCAGTTATAGGGTTGGAGCCCTTGAGGTTGGTGCCTTAGAATTGACAAGGTTGGAGCCTTGGAAGTCCAAGTCGGTGCTTGGCAAATACAGGTTGGAGCCTGGGAGATTGAAGACCGGTGTCTTCATCTAGGGTTGGAACCCTACATATATTTTGCTTGATTTATTGTAAAGAAGAAATTAATAAAAGAAATTATCCTTATTGTTCATTTTGTGTTCTAAATATAAGTGATCTAACTGGTAAAAATAACAATTGAAAAGAAATATTGATTCACCCCCCCTCTCTGTATTTCCAACAATTGGTATCAGAGCCAGTAACTTCACTCAAAGCCTAACAGCTTGAAGGTTGATCCTTAGAACACAAATGACAAAGCCAAGGAAGAAAGTCTCCAATCCTCCTAAAAATGTGTCTTCCTCAACCATCAAAATTGAAGTCAATCAATTTGCGAAGGCTCCATTGTTCAATGGAAACTTTGATATATGGGAGGCAAGAATGAGGAATTTCTTAAAGACTCAAGGCATTGAAGTCTGGAAATTTGTGATTACTGATAGCATGATGGAAGGAGAATCCAAGGAGTATAATCCAAGAGCAATAAAAGCAATCTTGAATGGGCTACCTAATTCTATGAAGGCCAATATCTTCACTCAAAAGGAGCATTGACAATAATCTCTAGTCAAGAATATGATGGAAAACAAGAAGGAAATCTAGAGCTCATCAAGGAAGCTAAAGATAAAAATGATGATGACATCAAGGCCAAAGAAGATCTAGAAGATGAAGAGAATAAAGAAGACTTTGAGGAAGATCTCCTAACAAAACTTATAGTTGCCTTGATGTCAACACAAGAATGATATATGGGAGGCAAGAATGAGGAATTTCTTAAAGACTCAAGGCGTTGAAGTTTGGAAATTTGTGATTACTGATAGCATGATGGAAGGAGAATCCAAGGAGTATAATACAAGATCAATGAAAGTAATCTTGAATGGGCTACCTGATTCTATGAAGGCCAATTTGGAGCAAAATACATATGGGATAAACTTCATGATCTTCACTCAAAAGGAGCGTTTACAATAATCTCTAGTCAAGAATATGATGGAAAACAAGAGGTAAATCCAAAGCTCATCAAGGAAGCTAAAGATAAAAATGATGATGACATCAAGGCCAAATAAGACCTAGAAGATGAAGAGAATAAAGAAGACTTTGAGGAAGATCTCCTGACAAAACTTATAGCTACCATGGAAGAAATTAACAATTTGAAAAATGAAAATGAGGAACTTAAGAAGAAAGCGCAAGATGGTGACTAGGACAAGACAAGGAGGGAAGTTGACCTTTTCAAGCTTCAAGTCCAAGGAAGAGATGAGGAGCTCACCAAACTTAAGGAGGAATTTCATCAAAACAAAAGAAAGCATCACGAAGAAGTCATATCTATGACAAATCAATTGGATAAGGCAAAGAAAAGGGAAGAAACTTTATCAAGCCACCTTGAACAAAGACTTAAGAACTTGAACAATCTTGAAGCAGAGATTGGTCAATACAAGGAAGAGGTCTCCTCTCTTAGATCTCGACTAGAAGAAGCAAGGAAACAAACACAAGGAGCCGAGAAGGTGATAGAAACTTTGGCATTCATAGAAGGACAAGTTGATGAAGCGGTAAAGGAGAGAAACACCATGATATGCCAACTAGAAGAAAAGGATGAAGAAATATTCAAACTGAAATCAAACATCAATCTTCTCAAGGCCGAAACATGTGAAGCAACAAGGAGGATGGAAGAAATGAAGAAGCAACTAGTCATGAAAGATGAAGATCGTGAAAAATTAAAAAGGAGAAATTGTCATTTTTAAAAAGGAAGTTGTCTCGCTGAACAAGGACTTGAAAAGCTCTCAAACCCTAGATGACATCCTAAGTCATCAAAGATCTCCTCCTTATAAATCAGGTCTTGGCTATGCAAGTGAACCCTCAAGCAAGAATGATAATGCTTCAAACAACAAAGATGTGACGAAGCCAGGAAGAAATGATACTCCCAGTTCCAACAAAGGCAAGATTCAAAACGAGATTAGAAAAAACCCTACTCCAAGGAGACTTACAAATGATGTCAAGAATACAAAAGGCAATGAATATCATCAAAGAATCCCAAGGCAAAAAGACTTCGGAATTACTTCAAGGAAGTCTTCATCTCCCAGGTACCCAAGTATATTTCTTGGATATTGCTATTCTTGTACAAACTTTGGCCACATGGCAAAAGATTGTAGGGCATATCACAAAGACAAATATAATGGTCCCCGTCAATCTCCTAGAAGAAATTTTGCAAGAAGAAGTCATGATTTCTTATTCATGAACAAGATAGAATGCTTCAATTGTCATAACATTGGACATATAGCACATGATTGTAACTTGACTTGGGTTCCTAAACAAGCTAAAACCGTGACAACCAAGCCAGAGAAGAAAGTTACACAAGTATGGAGACGGAAGAAAGTTTAATCTCGAAGTGTCTTGAACACTCTAGCCAACAACATATGTTGTTGACATGATAAAGTCATCCTTGATATTCCAAGTTTTGATCATGAGACTCTGCCAAAAAGGAGACCATGCATACTATTAGGGGGAGCTTGTGATTCTTAACTATTCTTGTAGATGTTATCCATGAAGAAATCCTTGATGAGTCACACATGGACAATCTTGATAGACCATATCTTGCAAGTAACTCCATTGAAGAAAATCATGAAATTGTGAAGATGTCTTCTACTTAATCACGAGGCAACAATCTTTCTTTCTTGAGAAAAAAGAAGAGCTAGAGGAGTTTATGCAAGCAAGGGGAGTTCGTTCACCACATGAAGAAATGTAAACACATCTATCATGAACCACATTACCAAAAGGAAGATCACCATGACAGGGGGAGCAACATACCTATGAAGAACTACTATTGATGAAGAATATATAATGCAAAGAAGCAACATGATAGGGGGAGTACATGGGCATCCTGTTTGCCATTGATGTCAAAGGGGGAGAAAATGTTAGAAGAGCAAGAATATTTCCGTCAGTGACAAAGGTAGAGATTGTTAATCAAGGTTGTCATTGATGTCAATATGGCATTGTTCATGATGGAAAATTCTTATGATGTGTGATGTTGCCTAAATGTCCATTGATCATAATACCCTAATGATGATGTCATTGAACTAACAATGAAGATGCCCTAGAACCCTTAGGAAGATGAAGAAGCCCTAGAACCCCATGAAGATAAAGAAGCCCTAGAACCCGGTTGATGTCCTTACCCTTAATAAGGAAGTCTAAAGATGCCCATGTTGAACTAATAACTAAAGAGCATATATAAGAAACCCCCATAATTCCCAATTTCTAAATAAACCTAATCCCTATTTCTATTCATATTACCCTCCTATCACTTTTTACCAAATACAACACTATTCCTATTAAAACTTTATTTCAATCCTCCTAGTAATTTATCCTAAATTATTTTATTTAAAGCCTCCTAGTAATTTATCCTAACTTTTCCCTATTCTGTATTCAACAAAAAACTCGCTTCCTAACCCTTTGATGTCGTGGCTATCAAAAATTATAACAAGTAAGAATATGACTCACGCCTTGTAAGTCAGCTTCATCCCCTTGATGTCTGTTCAATTCACGGCAAACATTCACTATATATACATCTACAATACTTCAATTTCGATAAGAACTGGAGATTCGATAAGGAACAGAGTAGTTCACAACTTGTACAGCATTTGAAGCTCAGACTTTTCAACAGCAACCTCAGAATCCTCCACAGATGCTCGGCCCCTCATCAAAGTGAACTCGAACTAAGCCACAGGGTACTACAAAGTTTCTTTCAACGGAACCTTCCATCACAAGTATCCATAAGGGATCAGATCTCCTTTTAAGAAGCATCAATTCCCCGCATGAAGCTAAAGGATTTATATTCAACAATTATGTGGCTTGGACCTGTAGCAAAGGAGCCTTGGACAGTGACAGGGAGCTGCCATCGGACCTATAACAGGAAGCTCACAACAGCTCGGTGCTACTTTCAGTGACCTGTGGCTTGTGGCTCAGATTGTTGGGCAATACTTGTTGAGGTTTCGGACAGCTCACTAGACACCTCGGACTGCACTTCAGGACAGCCACTTAGAAGCTTGGATTGGTAACCCTGTGACAGCGTTGAAAGGCTAAAATAAAATTAGATTCGTATCTTTGAAACTGTCTTGAGTTTTTGGGCTCGGTGGTACCATTTTCAATGTTAAGGTTCAAGCTTGGGAAATATATTTAAAAAACTCAGTTTATTAAATAATATTGTGAAACTCGAAGGTACAGTCAAACCTTGGACAGCCACTAGTGGAGGGTAGACAAGACTTCTTTGATATATATTGTTGTAGCACCACTTCCGGACAGCGTGCCATTTCTGGGCAACATTATTTGTTGGTAGCTAGTGGCAGTTTTTTACCAAAGCAAAAATAGTCTTCAAGTAAAAGCCTTGAGATATTCTTAAGTGACATCTTTGAAAATTTGTTGAGTAGTTTGGAAGACTATCATTTGGAGAACTCAGACTTAAGAACAGTCACTTGTTAAGAAGCCTTGACTGACCTTAGAGTTAAACTTGAAGACATGATGCTTTGTTGAAGCCCTCATGAAGTAATCTTGGAGAGTTTGTTTGGGTACAATGAAGAACTGTGGAGACGCCTTCATGTGAAGAATAAGGTTGTCATTGATGAAGTGACGAGAAGACTAAGAGAAGGCATTGTTGAAGATTGACAGGGCTCATTGAAGAAAACATTGGGAGCCATGAAGCATAACCAAATATATCTTGACGAAGTAAAGCAAGGGTTGGAGCCCTAGAGAATAGGAGTCCTCAAGAAATCGAGTTCGAGCTTGTACAAGATATAGGGTTGGAGCCCTTGAGGTTGGTGCCTCAGAATTGACAAGGTTGGAGCCTTGGAAGTCCAAGTCGGTGCTTGGAAAATACAGGTTGGAGCCTGGGAGATTGAAGATCGGTGTCTTCATTTAGGGTTGGATACCTACATATATTGTACTTTATTTATTGTTAAGAAGAAATTAATAAAAGCATTTATTCTTATTGTTCATTTTGTGTTCTAAATATAAGTGATCTAACTGGTAAAAATAACAATTGAAAGGAAATATTGATTCACCCCCCCTCTGAGTATTTCCAACAAAGAAAAGGAACAAGAAACATCAAAAGAGGAGGATATACACCAGAAACCAACCCAAGGGAAAGAAGAAATGAATTCGACCATGTCTTGTAATGCATTGGCACAAATTACCACTACTCAAACTCTTAAGATAGAAGGATATATCAAGAAGAAAAAGGTAATAGTGTTGATTGATTCAGGTAGTACCTGTTGACCACACTTTGTCAACGACCCCATAGCAGTAAACCTCCATTTTTTCAATGGGACTTATCATGTTCAAGGCTCGTGTCATCCAGATTTCATCGACAGTCGTCATTGTTATAAATGATGTAAACCCATTCTGCATGTTATGATGTAAATGATCTAAGTAAAACCGTCAATGTGTGTAACAACCTAGGTAAGCCTAGTATGTTGTTGATGATTTCCATCCTAGGAGATTTTTTGTCTCACTGATTCACGTAAGTGATCGACAGAGTTTTTCCCTCCAGCCTCACCCCAAAGCTAGGTTGGATTTTGTCATCAGCGTGCTAAGTGAGTCCTAGTGTTTTCTATCGAGTCCTTGTAAAAGTAGTTTGAGCTACTTGGTCTACTAAATCATATTTTGAGTCGCAGAATTGGGTATTTATTTGAGGGTCTATACGAATGGGTATTCCCCCTTCATGTATGTAAATGTATTATCTCATGTAAAGAGAGTTGGAAAAATAATAATAATCCTCTCTCAGTCAATTAATTAAATTTTCTGTTCAATTAATTTTAAAAAAAAAAATCTTAAACCAGAAATTTAATTAATTTAGAGTCCTAAGTTAAGATTAAATCTTTAAAGGCAAAATTTGTGAGTCCTTGGAAAATGATTTTGAAAGCCCCAGGCCAAGGGAATATTGAAAATTTTAAGAAATTTTGGACCTTTGGGCCTTGGTGGTTAAGTCAAAGTCAAAATTTTAGGATAATTAACACAAAGATAATATTTTTGAGTTAATTAAAATTGAATTAAATGATAAATTACGTTTTTTCCCCAAAATTTTAATTTCAATGCTCCGGATTAAAAGATGATTAAATCTTTTGGACGATTGAGATTATTTTGACAATGATCATCCAAACTAGTCGTTGGAGATTTTGTCCTATAAATTTAGAGGTCTTTGTCAATGTTGAATCATTCGATCTCAGGATCATGCACTGTTCTTAGAAGCTCCTGTAAATTTTTTGAGGAATAAAGCATAAAGACTTTGGGGTTACAAATTTTGATGTTCCTTCTCGGATCTATGTGGTGAATTGTCTCTAAACTCTGCTACTTTGTTTTTGCAATTTATGGTTGACGGCCTTCATGGAATAATCTACATATAGGTATCTTGTGCAGTTTTCTGAATTCATAAAATGACATTCTGATTTTTCTAAAGGATCTTATGTTATTTTCTTAAATCTCTATCGATCTAAGATTCAGATCTAAGTGTGCAGGGAAATTTTTTTTAAGATTAAGTGTCTGGGGAAGTCTTCGGTTGGACCAACCGACCCTCAATAAACATAAATCTGAAAATCTCATTATTTGTTAAATTCCACGTCTGTCTTACAAAATTTGTGATTTTGCAGGATTTTCTAAGGCTTGTGCCTCTCCCTAAAACTTTAAATCTCTGAAAAAAACGGTGCTAAAATGGATTCAAATCTGGCCATGAGGGCCTTAGATCTGTAAACTAGTTGTAAATTTGTAAATTTTCTTTTAGGACTGTAAGGGTTTAATCGTTTCTTGGTGTGTATCTTTAGATCTGGCTGGTTTCTTGCAGATTTAGGGTTTAAATGGTAATTTTTTTTTTTTTAATCTGACTCAAATCCCTACTGTTGACGAATCTGGGCATTGTTTCGATTTAAGGGAGCATAAAATCTGAATGTAAATTGACGAAAATTATGAGTTTGCTGGGTAAAGTTTATGCGTACTGGGTACATCAAAATCGATCTGCAAATAATCAAGTAGGAGCATACATTCAATCTCTGCAATTTATAATCCAACCTCAGCTCTCCTCTGCCCTTTGTTTTCTGTGATTCAATTTTTCCTTTCCTTTGAATTTTCCAAGCTGCATCGTGCTTTCTCCATTTCCCACACTGTCGTTTATCCTCCGCTTGCATTAAACCATCGAACCTTCGCTCCAGCTTTTTCTCTGCAAGTCTTCACGTCCATCACCTCTGCCATTGATCCCATTACGTCGTCCATCTCTGTCATTGAATACTAGCGCTGCCATCAATCTGTGTTATTTTCACGCTGCATATTTCCCTCTATCCATTTGCCATCGGGCTCCATTCTTCTTTCCTGTCTGTCGTCCAGATCTTCACACTTTCACAACCCCGCAAAATTCCATTTTCTCTACGTTCAAACCTCCCTTGCTCTCTGCCCACGCATCCTCAGTCCACCGTCCAGCCACTGCTTTCCTCATGCCATCCGTCGAAGCCAACGCTCCTGTCCAGCTAACCTGTAGAACATTCAAACAGTAAAACGCATGTATTATCGACCCTCATGTATATACATTTGGTTTTGTTTAAACTGTAAATCATTCTAGATTTTTATTTTTTTTATTCGATTTTATTTGTAGCCCGTAGATTTTAGTTTTTTTTAGCTTAGTTTTAATTTAGTTGTGCTAACGTAGGTGTATTTAGTTTTGTTTAGTTTAGAGGTAGGTTTTAAATTCAGATGTTTTAATTGATAGTTTTAATTTTTAACTTCATTGTTAGTTTAATTTTAGATTCAAGTTTAGCTTTAGCGTGAGTTTAGAGCTAGGATTTGAATTTGCATTTTTTATTGTTTTAGTTTAATTTTAGTTTTTGGATTTATTTTTAATTTAGATTTAATTTGGTTTTAATTAGTTTAGTTTAGATTTTAATTAGAACTTTTGACATTTAGTTAGTTTTAGATTTAGATTTAATTTAAAAATAATTAAAAATAATAAAAATTCCAAAAAAAAAATTAAAAATTAAAAATACAAAAAATATAAAAAAAAAATTCAAATTTTCCATAGTCAAGTGAGCCTAAATTTTTCTATCTAAGTTTCAGTGTGGAATATTTTAATTTTAGAGCTGGGTTATAATTAAAACATCTTAAAAATCTGGCATTTTCATATGACTGTGGGTTTAAGCTATTTAATTCATGATTGTGGTGTTTTCAATTGAATATCATTGTGATCAATCGTGTTTTAATACGCAGCAGTTAATCGTCATTTGCTTGTTTGTAATTTGCATAACGGGATCTTGTTTGACTCCATAAGGCACTGGTCTTAAACGTGAAATCTAATTTATATCTGTGGAATCTCGTTAATTTTATCAAGTATTTGATGTTTTAGCTGTGTCTCCTGGATTCTTCCTCTTCATTTTTAATAGGGTCTACCTCCCTTAGCTTGCAAGGAGACAGCGTAAATAGAGAGATTGGGGATAAAGGTGACAGCCCCCAATCTGAGCCGTTGTTGCAGTGCCTGGATAATCTGTGCGACAACATTTTTGGCACCATTGCCGGGGATAGAGTTTTTCTATCCTTGGTCTTAACGACATTTTCTAATCTTCTAATCTTTCCTCGCCATTCATTAGCCTCTCACGAGGGATCACATTTTCTAGCGTTCTTTCATCTCTTCATCATCTTATCTTTCATCATCTCACTAATCATTTCATCTTTAACACCTGGACATTTCGGTTGACTTCTTGTTTGGGTGGCGACTCCACTTATTCATCTTTTTAATCCCAGACAAGAATCCCCTCTTGATATCCATCTACTATCTCTCAATTATTTCTTCTGTTTTAGAATTAGTTTCATGTTCAAGTGGCGACTCCAATTCTTTCATTTCTTACAAGAGTTCCTGCTAGGAAGTTCGCTTCTTGAGGACTTTTTGACTATTCTTGAACACGGATCTATTTCTAAAATCCTAAAAACGATATCATGGATGTTTTTGCCCCGTGTAATTTTGCTAATATTCAGGGTTATCCCCATGATGTTCCTCAAATGGATAAATTACCTTATTTTCAAGGAAATGATGCAGTTAGCGTTAAGTCTCATTTGTTTGCTTTCACTAACTGGTGGAATAGATTTGCAGTTGCAAGTAATAATTTCGAGGATGTAAAGATGAAAACTTTTGTTCTTACTTTTGGTGAGGATGTTGCTGAATGGTTTACGGAAAAGCCTGATAATTCATTCAATACTTTTGAATCCATTGTAACTGCTTTTAAGGAAAAGTACGGTGATAAAAGGGAAGATAGGCATTTGGTAAGAGAAATCAGTACCATAAAAAAGAAAGAGAATGAAAATTTAACAGGAGATTTAATGGTATCCTTAGAGAAATATCTCAAACTCATAAACCTCTTGATGGATCTCTTCTGAATTTTTACATTGATGCTTTTGATTCTGATACTTCATATGAGTTAAGGCGGGCTAAAACTGCAAATTATAAGGCTTGTCAATCTTTAGCTGAGGAGATTGAAAAGGATAAGAAAGCATCTGGGAAGTCTGAAATTCCTGGTTTTGATAGGGCTGCAACTAAGTTAAAAGAACCTCTAGAAGATGATGACGACCCTATGAAAAGGTTAATGCAAAAGCTTGAAAGCATGGAGCTTAATCATGCTAAGGAAATAAGTGTCTTACATGCTAGGTTGGTCCAAATGGAAAGGGCTCAAACGCATAATTCCCAACCTAGAAATAATAATGCTTTGCAGAAAAGAGGCCTATCTTATGAGCAGAGACCGACAAATCAACTCGAGTTTGCAAATCTTGTGGATGAAGCTCTGCCTTATTGTAGAGCCTGTGATGCTCTTCATGAAGAGGTTACTTGCCATGTTGTCAAAAGAATCATGGATAGTAGAATGGCAGGGTCGAGACACCAAATTAATGTTGTTGGTAAGGACTATCACATGCATATAGAAGATCATGAAAGTCAAGTTAAGGAACCAGCTCAGATGATTAAGGATGTGCAACCCAATCATACGCAAATGATTCAAAACATGGAAGCTAACCAAAACAATCTTCAAAATAAGATAACTTCCATGGAAGCAAGTCATGCACAGGAAATAAATGTCATGGAAAACAGGTTAAAGATAATGGAAGTTAATCATTCTAATCAGATGTCCATTATACAGAATCATATGATTGCAATGGAAGCAAGACACACCTAGGAAATGACTGCCATAAAGGAAAATCACTTGTTGGAAATAAAAAATATGGAGGCAAATCAGACGAAATTAATAGTAAGGCATGCCAGGGAAATGAGTTCCATACAGAAGAAGTTGGAAAAAATGGAAAAATTACATTTTCAGCCGAAATTTGATTATGAAGATTCATCAACAGATCATAAGACTTCTTGTCTGCTAAAGCCATTCCCATCTCATCACACGGAGGATTTAACTATGGTTTCAAAGGATGTTGAGAAAGACCAAGCTTATGTGTCACCATTGACAGAGTATATCCAGAATAATATTGGTCATGCTCCAGGTTCTTCAGATATTTTGTACAAACATCTTCAAGATGAGGACAAGGAGTTTACAGTGGTCTCATTGCTGACATCACTACCCACTAGGAAGAAGAGAAAAAGGCCGAAAAGAAGAAGTAAGTGGTTTGATTCGTCTGATGGTCAAGAGCAGCTTGACATTTGGATAAGATAGAGTCCTACAATTAGCAAGATTGGACATGGCACATCTGAAAAGCAGCCCACAGACTTGCCTGAAAGCAAGCAAATGCTCAGCATGCACTATATTGAGCACATCTGATGCCACAAGGCATCCTCTATATCGTATTTCTAACCCTACTCCTTGTTATTTCAGCATTTCATTTTGCAGTTAGAGTAGATTTACTTTTCATGTTAAGTAGAATAATAAATAAAAGAAGAGCTTCTATTTTTCAAGAGCTTAATGTTATATAATGATATTTGGATGGACGCTACTTATGTAATCTTGTGTGTTGCTTGGATGCAGATTCTGGATTCTCACATTCCTTTGATGAAGCAACGTGTCCCCAAGTAGAGCCAGATGTTGACCACACTTTGTCAACGACCCCATAGCAGTAAACCTCCACTTTTTCAATGGGACTTATCATGTTCGAGGCTTGTGTCATCCAGATTTCATCGACAGTCGACATTGTTATAAATGATGTAAACCCATTCTGCATGTTATGATGTAAATGATCTAAGTAAGATCGTCAATGTGTGTAACAACCTAGGTAAGTCTAGTATGTTGTTGATGATTTCCATCCTAGGAGGTTTTTTGTCTCACTGATTCACGTAAGTGATCGGCAGAGTTTTTCCCTCCAGCCTCACCCCAAAGCTAGGGTGGATTTTGTCATCAGCATGCTAAGTGAGTCCTAGTGTTTTCTATCGAGTCCTTGTAAAAGTAGTTTGAGCTACTTGGTCTACTAGATCATATTTTGAGTCGCAGAATTGGGTATTTATTTGAGAGTTTATACAAATGGGTATTCCTCCTTCATGTATGTAAATGTATTATCTCATGTAAAGAGAGTTGGAAAAATAATAATAATCCCCTCTTAGTCAATTAATTAAATTTTCTGGTCAATTAATTTATTTATTTTATTTTTTTTAAATCTTAAACCAGAAATTTAATTAATTTAGGGTCCTAAGTTAGGATTAAATCTTTAAAGGGAAAATTTGTGGGTCCTTGGAATATGATTTTGAAAGCCCCAGGCCAAGGGAATATTGAGAATTTTAAGAAATTTTGGACCTTTGAGACTTGGTGGTTAAGTCAAAGTCAAAATTTTGAGGTAATTAACTCAAAGATAATATTTTTGAGTTAATTAAAATTGAATTAAATGATAAATTCGTTTTTTCCCCAAAATTTTAATTTCAATGTTTCAGATTAAAAGATGATTAAATCTTTTGGACGGTTGAGATTATTTTGACAAGGATCATCCAAACTAGCCGTTGGAGATTTTGTCCTATAAATTTAGAGGTCTTTGTCAGTGTTGAATCATTCGATCTCAGGATCGTGCACTGTTCTTAGAAGCTCTTGTAAATTTTTTGAGGAATAAAGCATAAAGACTTCGGGGTTACAAATTTTGATGTTCTTTCTCGGATCTATGTGGTGAATTGTCTCTAAACTCTGCTACTTTGTTTTTGCATTTTATGGTTGATGGCCTTCATGGATTAATCTGCATACAAGTATCTTGTGCAGTTTTCTGGATTCATAAAATGACATTTTGATTTTTCTGAAGGATCTTATGTTATTTTCTTAAATCTCTATTGATCTAAAGTTTAGATCTAAGGGTGCAGGGATTTTTTTTTTTAAGATTGAGCTTTTGGGGAAGTCTTCGGTTGGACCAGCCGACTCTCAATAAACATAAGTCTGAAAAGCTCATTATTTGTTAAATTCCAAGACTATCTTACGAAAATTGGTGGTTTTGCAGGGTTTTCTAAGGCTTATGCCTCTCCAAAAAATTTTAAATCTCTAAAAATTGTGCTAAAATGGATTCAAATCTGACCATGAGGGTTTTAAAGCTGTAAACTAGTTTGTAAATTTTTAAATTATTTTTAAGACTGTAAGGGTTTAAACGTTTTCTTAGTGTGTATAACTTCAGATCTGGCTGGTTTCTTGCAGGTTGTGAGTTTAAATCAGAATTTTTTTTTTTTTTAAAGATTTGAGGCAGATCTAGCCTTAAACTGCTACTGTGGGCAAAGTCTGGGCGATATTTTTAAGGAGCATTATAAATCTGAGTATCGTTCGATTTAAGGAAGATCAAAGTCAGGGTTTTGACAGAAAAAATTATAAATTTTTGCTGGACGTATTGGGTTATTCATTGCATCGATTTCACTCTCATTCAACCAGCCATCTATCACTCCATCGAAGCCCCTCATTGCATTCGCTGCTCCCTCTGCCTGCCTGTCCGAAATTTTCTTCACGCCCTTCCTATTTCTCTCTGCATCGAACCCAATTTCCTCATTGACCCTTTCTCTCCACTTCTTCACCTTCCTTACGCTGTGCCATCCATCGATATCCATTTTCCATCTTCTGCGTTAACCCATCTTTACCTCTGCTGGTGATTTCCCATTGTGACGCCGCTCCTCCGTCTTCAACCTTATCCTCACGCTGTCAAGCTCGTTCTCTTGTCCTCCATCTCTGCGAGCCGTCACTCTTCGACCTCTGCCCTCGCGTCCAAGCTTTCCATCTCCACCGTCCTATCCAAGCTCCTCGTCTGTCGAATCCCCTGCCTACGTTCTCATTGCCGTCGTTTCTGTTCGAACCCGTCTCCTCTCCTCATCCCTCACGCCGTCCAGACTCCATCCCTCGTCGACTTGCACAAGAAATACCAAAACGCATACATTTAACTTCTAACATTTACATATGCGTTTAATTTTTAGTGCGGGTTCATTTTCGTTTGGTTACTTTTAAGATTTCATTTTTT